>SKCR01015489.1:0-202840 GCA_019454045.1 Zanthoxylum bungeanum
GAAGCAGGGTTCAAACCTCAAAAATCCTTTTGTATCATCACAAGAGATTTTACAAGTTTACTAGTTGAATTAATTGGCACTGAAATAGTTGGATAAAAGATTTTTATTTTTATTTTTAATTACAATACAATCTATTAACATTTATTATAATTAGAAATTTGGTGGAACTTCCTAGATTAGTTCTATAATGGCGCAGTCCGAATATATGAGTTCAAGACAAGCCGGATCTACTTCTAACTATTTGAAAGATTGACATTAAACCATTTAAGTGATTCAAAGTTAGATACAATGTTTAAGTATATCTCAGGTTTGATTTTATTTTTTTTACTGACAGTAAAATGTGCCTATCTCTGATGAAACAGAGATGCATTGATTCTAATTAATAATAAGATCATCCTCTAATAAGGATAAAAAGATTGCCATATGAACAATCTTTTTCATGAAAAAGCTCTAATGACCTTACAGTATGTCATTATTGAGCAAAATGGTAAGAAATGATTCGTGTAATCTGCTTTGATCTCTTTAGATTTCAGTCAAGTCCAATTCAGTACAAAACTAACCGTCAAAAATTCATAAATGCAAAGGCCACCAGATGGGAGTTGAAGCTAAGAAAGACATACATGCCAGTCCAAAATAAAAAAGATATCCCTGATAAAGTTTGAAGTTTCCCATATCTTTTTATCTTTCTTTGCTTTGTTGGCATTCCTTGGCATATGTGGTCAGTGCTAGCTTCAAGTTTTACCAAACATTTAAATGATTCTTTTTCCAAATTAAGTTAGAAGTTTGTACCTAGTTTATTAATGTAACCCAATATAAGTTGTAATCCTATAATTGAAGAGTGTTTTATGAGGAAAAATAGATATTCTCATTTATTACTTGAATAAGATTTACAAATATTACAAAACTTGTACAAAAAACCTCACACAATAACTACAATCTCTACCAAACTCTCTTACCTTGGACCTTGCTTGTTGGAGATAGTTTTAGCTCTCAAATGAGCTCCCTATTTATAGGAGAATACAAGACTCAAAAGTCAACAAAATAACAAAATCACCTAAAGGTAATTTGGAAATTTGCACCACAATATCAAAGAATAAAATCTTCCACCAAAAGTTGTCTTGGACGGTTCTTGGAGGTTCAATGCATGTGTATTATACAATATAATGGAATGAAATTAAGAGTAGTGTATTTTAGTATTATTTGGAAAAAAAAAGGATTTATAATGTAATGTTTTAAATATTGTTTAATAAATACAAAAGTAAATAAATATAATTACATAGGTTCTAAAGATAATTATGTTATTTTAAAATATAAATATTAAAAAGATAAATATTCTATAAGGGAAAATTTCATCTTCATGTATAATGTTATTTTTGCAAGTCACATTCCATTTCCAACACCTCGATTTGAGCGGTTGATTATCAAATTATTCAAAGATTCTTTTTATTATATTCTCTTCCACTCATTCCATTTATTTACATCCAACCAAATAATGTTTTTACGCAATCTTACTAATATTTTCAAAACAATATTATTTCCAAAATTCAAACTCGTGACAAAACGAATAGTAAATTATCACTTACCATCACCCTCTAATCACTACCTTCACCTCATCAAGTAAAAGCACATCAGTTATAAATATATATAAAATCAGTTTTCTGATTAATTATCATAATGTGGCTCCAAAGAAGACATGTCACACCATATGCCACTTTTTAGGCAATATAGATTTGCCAAATGGCACCACAACTCCACCATCTTCTCTCTATATATACAAGCAGCTAGCTGATCCTTATTAATTTTCAGCACACAATAGCTCACTTAAAAACAAAATCTCACTCTCTTCTTATATGGCTTCAGGCTCTCTTAGTTCTTCTTCTTGGACCCCAAAGCAAAATAAGCTCTTTGAAAAGGCTCTAGCCTTGTATGACAAGGACACCCCAGACCGCTGGCAAAACATAGCCAAGGCTGTGGGTGGTGGCAAATCTGTTGAAGAAGTGAAGAGACACTATCAAATACTTGTTGAAGATATCAACCACATTGAGTCCGGCCAAGTTCCATTCCCCAACTACAAGCACCCTGGAAGCAGCTGCAATGCTTCTAATGAAGAGAGGTAATGCTAATTCCAATACCATGTTTGTTTTTTGCGTATCCTGACAGTGCGTTGTACTGTACTGTAAAAAATGGTTCTCATATTTGATGAAATTAAATGAAACTTTTAAAACTAAGCGAAACCCCTATATATGATTTTTCCATAAATAATTTGGTTTTCAATGTAAAACATGAGATAGAATGACAATCGGGACATCCTGTCTCGAACCGGTCCAGTCTCATTTCGATTGTGATTCGGCATAAAAATCGTCTTAAATACCAATTTTTTTTAAATTGGGATGAAAAATTATCTCGAATTCCGAACCAAATGGTTATGATCCCAAATCCCACTCGAGATTATGAAATTCTTATACTAAAATTCATGATTTTTAAGCATGATGGAGGTTTCATTTTTTTTTAAATTACGAAAGAGATTTCGCTTAATTTCACCAAATATCATTAGAGTTTTGCTTATTCTTCTTTTTTTTTTTCCCATAAAAAATGGAATGAATTATTTTGGATGGTAATCAGTGGTAGATTCATTACAGGGGCAATCTACCTTGTTCAATCGGAAATTTGTTAAAATGTGTCCTAAAAACTAATGAAAAATTTGGTTTGTTAATAAGATAATTTTGATTTAACTTCACTAAAATGAAGAATATCTACGACTTTTTATAAAAATCAAATTTTACTCCCCACTGAATCAATATACTGACTACCAATTGTAATGTATTGATGAAGCCACAAATGATACTTTGCGGTCCATGGACAAAATTAACAGAGAAAAGGCAGAGGTTTGTTATGGTAAAGTTGTAAACGTAAAAGAATTGCCATAGTTGATAGTTCAGTTGTTCAAAAAGCCAGCCCTGCTCTGCATGATCCTAAAGAATCAAACATTACTTTCAGCTTCTTATGATCTTATCCTGTCCCTAATCTAAAAGAAAATCCACATGATATAAAATCCCACTTGATATAATTTTGGATCCACTTGTATTTTAGTCATGTGGTAAGAGCTTTGAACCATCACTATATGTTAACATGTATCTTAAGAGTACATGTTAATGGAGGCATATAATAATTTAAAGAGTATAGGGTAATTAGTGGTTTAATTTGAAAATTTGTTAAATATATCATATAAATTAATAAAAAAATTTAATTGCCTATTTGAAATGAATAATATCAAACACTTTATTATAAAAATCAAAATTTACCTCTATTAAATTATTATTCTGGCTATCCCACTAACTCCAATAAATAGTGTTTATATATATATATATATATAGGGAAATGTTAATGAGTGTCTTAAGAGCACTCATTAAGGATTATTTTAGGAAAATTTTCATGGAAAAAAAGAAAAAGTAATTAATATTTTGATATTTTTTTTGCATTTCCAATCAAAGTGATGTGAAAATTTTTTCTAAAATACATCCTTAATGAATGCCCTTATGACACTCGTTAGCATGACCATATGTATATATTGATATATGCTTTTGTTGCTTGTTCTACAGGCTTGTGAAGAATCTTAAGCTGCAGTGAGACGTCCAAGCCTTGGCACTTTTTATATCGAATCTGAACATTGTGTGTACCTTTGAAAGACAGATGTGCTTATCACATCAGCATGTGAACAAATCTCTGTATCTCTCCATCTCTCTGTCTCTCTCCATTGTAATTGAGATATCATTTTTTTTTTTTTTAATTTTCATCCACCTATGTCCCTGTAAATAAAGTATTGTATCGAGGACTCTATATTAGGATTAGTAATTACAGAAACAAATCTATATTAACATGAAATATATGAATTATTAGAATAAGATTTATTTACATATATGATGAATATATAACTACTCGAATAACGGAAAGATACTATATATATAGTAGATTAAGTTTGCAGTACCTTGATCATTTATCACATTATATATCTCTCGATCTCTTTTTGAAAGTAATATTTATTTTGTATTCACAATCATGTTTGATCACGTAGAATAATATAATTGGTCAACCAGTGAATACAAGCTAATGCGATATTATTCATATTATAATCTTTCTATTTTCTCGAATCTCTCAACCTTAATTCAATTCATTTTTCCAGAGATGTTTTATTGGATCAAATCTTTCATGATATTCCAGTAACATTTCAAGATAGCAATCATGAAATCTAAGTTTTGATAAGCAAATAAGACTTTAAAGGGTACAACATAGATTAGAATAATCTCAAGGGTCTCACACAATATCAAAATTGTGATATTTACTTGTATTACCCTTATTAGTCGTAATAAGCATTATAATTAACGAACATTGTTGGGAAAATTAATACATGTTGAGATGTAAGTGCATTAACATCTACGTTATCCATGAGATTTTACGTGTTCAACAAAGTCCTTGCTAGGGATGGGTTAGTGGAATTACTATCATCTCTGGCGTAAAAATATACTTCATGTTCGCTTATTTTCATGCAATTGTGTCTTTTATAAAATTATATTTGGTATCCATGTGTATGATTTTATAGTGAATTTGGGGCTTTTTCTATAAGTTATCGTTGCTTCACTATCACAGTTGACTAATGATCGGTGAAATCACACACGTTACGCAAGCGCACGTATCGCTCAAGTAGTATAAAAATATCGATCCCACGAAAACTTAATTTCTACTGTTGTTATTAATTATTGATTCTATTTATTTACAGGTATCTAATTAAAGGGAGAAAGAGAATGATTGCTTGATTGGTTGGTTGAATGTGGATTTGCTAAATAAATAAATAAATAAATAAAAACACAAAAGAAAATAATAAGGAAAATAAACAAAAGACACAAACATCTAGGGTTATGATTTCACACAATATTATTCTAATGATGAATTGATTCTCTTATATATGTATAATAAATCAGTTTGCTAACCTGGAACACGAAGTTATGCAAAAGCCTCTTCTGATGGTCATATTAAGTTCAAGTTCCAATTGTGGCTACCCCCGCCCGACAGGTATATGTCTATCCTAGAAGGAAATCTACCTAAGGAATATCTACCTCAATGTGAGATCGTGAGCTATTGAATCTAAAACTGAAACCTGAAATCTCTTTTCCAAGTTCATTTTAAGTTTACCACATCAATCTTATAGGTGATCATGCAACAAGAAGCATTAAGATTAAGATTCAATAAACAAGCCTAAAGTATTACCTATTATATAAAGAAAATCAATTATTATACTTGTGAATATTGTTCTTCATCACTTCCCTAGAATAAAAATAAAATATTGGGGGTTAGAGGATCCACCTTTAATATTTCAAATGTAGAAATCTCACTTTATTATAATATAGAAATTATCAGTGTTACCCAATTAAGTCAAACTAGCCATAAAGGCGGTGTTATTATTTGTCAATAAACCAGCCATATAGGCTGTAATCATCTGTCACCTAAAGACCGACCATATAGGCGGTGTTATATTAAGTAAAATAAATAAAACCAACTATTAAGGCAGTATCAACTTCAATCCATATTATTAAATTACAATTTCCATAAGTGAGATTAATCTACCTTATCATATTAAAGGTTTCACCCTTCCCACAACGGAAATTAATTATTAAACATAAAAGAAAATAAAAACACTCAAACTATTATTACTACTAAAAATAAAAATAAAAATACATTACAAAACTACTAAATAAAACACACAAGATACAATCCTTAATTTCTATTCAAGAAATCAAGGAAAGTATGAAATTTACAAATAAAATGGCTTGATATTTATAGGCAAAATTTTACTTCCACCAATTTCTCCACCAAACATGGCACAAAACATGGCACCAAATCATCCACCAAACATGCAAGCATATTTGGTGGAAGTTTGACAATTTTCATTTTTTTTTTAATTTTTTTTTTATATTTTGAAAATGACTTTAATAATTACACATAACACACTTTCAGATATTTTATCGATTTCGGTCTTGAAAACATCAAAATTCAAAATTATTATGAACGTCAAAGTTGTAGATCTTTGAGTCTTCTTTAATCAGGAACTTGAATCACCTCAATTCGATATTGGAGTAAAAAGTTATGGCCAAAATACGAAAATTATGCAAAGATGAAATTTCCGAAATTGTACTTCGTTAGAACGTCATTTCAAGTTTCCAACCTCTAAAATCCAAATGTCAAGTCCAGTTTTTGCCTTTATTTGTTCCATATTTCATTCTGATTGATTCCATTGAGTCCTGATTTTATTTTATATGCAAAATAAACTAAAATACATCAAAACGTTCATCAAACTCGAGAAACTAAACAAAATATTAGGTAAAATGGGCGGTAAATATTGATATATTTTCCGCTCATCACACCCTCAAACCTAAAATTTTGCTAGTCCCCGAGCAAAATAAACAAAATAAAATAAAATAAACAATTGAAACTAAATTAAACTAAGTCACTTTCGTAGGGATCACGGTTGCATTTAGCGTATGCAACAAGCCTTTAAACCCCTAAGTGTCCCTAGTGGACGAGTTGTAGTCTCGTGAGGGCTTACAGTGATGATACCCACAAACGTCAATGAAATGCACACAAAAGCAAAAAGACAAAAGAAAAGAAAATAAACAAGTTAGTAACTAAACAAGTGAAACTTCTTATCCAAGTTAATAATTGTTTTCTTTCTTTCTAAATTACCAAATAAGTAAATTCTCATATTATTTTTACCATTCTCCATATACACAACCAATAAAATATTAATCAAATCATTATGCCCACAATATTCATAAGTGCAGTTGAAAATAGAGTAATATTTTTGTTCTAAAGTTATATCAGAATTCACACATTTTTTGGAATTTTTATTTTTATTTTTCTCTCTTTTTTTATTTATTATTATTATTATTATCAACAACTTCAATCCATGTAGCGAGTTTTGGGCCAGTGACTCCCAAACCAGTTGGTTTTAAGGCACTAGGTGTTAAAGCACCTCTACGGACTTAATTACTCGGATTTCAGATATTTTTTTTTTAACATCTTCAATCCATGTAGCGAGCTTTAGGTCAGTGACTCCCAAGCCAGTTGGCTTTAGGGCACTAGGTGTTAAAACACCCCTACAGACTTAATTATTCGGATCTTAGATATTTTTTTATTAATATAATATATATATATATATATATATATTATATATATATATATATATATATATTTATTCCATCGCGTTTTTTAGATATTTCCTCCAATTAAACCAGAGCACTAAATATTACAAACTTTTCACTTACAACTCATGGTCGTATGTTACCATGTATGTTGATAATACATGTCAACTGAGCATATGAAGATCCAATTTAGTCAGTATTATGGAGAATTCACAAATTAAATAATTTAAAATGAAATAAACAAAAATTAAATCGTTACGAAATAGGTTGAGATACGTCTCAGGAGTGGAAATTCCTTACACAGCTATCTCAAACACAATTCTACATGGTTAGTCAAAAATCTCAAACAGAATACTGAAATATTTTTTCAAATACACAAAATAACAACAAAATAAATAAAAACAAGCAAATCAAATATTCCTTCCCCCAAACCAAATTGAGACATTGTCCCCAATGTCTGAAAAAGAAGAAGAATGATTTAGAAGATATCACTTGATTACCACAGGTTTGACAATTGCAGCTATACAAAATTACCGATTAAGATCTAAATCCAATTTACGCTTCTTACCACGATTGTTATCAGATCAGTTCAACTTGGAAACAATAGGGTCGATTTTTGGTTCATAGGCTAAGAGTTGGTCAATTAATTCATCGGCTTTTCTCGCAGTTAGGAAAATGTCTTTTACCGGTTTCGAGATAAGCCCAAGTTTGTTAGCATTTGCAAGAAATACAAAAAGGAAATTGAAAAATCCATCCACATTAAATAGTCCAATGGGTTTCTGGTGGATGTTCAAATTTTCCCATGATGCAACTATGAATATTTCTTCCAACGTGCCTAGCCCGCCTGGTAAAGCAATGAAAGCGTCAGCGTGATTGACCATTTCAATGAGTTGTTCAGACATGCCTAAGACAATGCATTCCTCTCTATTTGAGTCTCCGATGAGGTCTGTATCTCCTAGTGGTTTTGGAATGATTCCCAAAACATGGCTGCCAGCTTCTTGCACGGCTTTTGAAATATATCCCATTAATCCAAGATTGTCACCGCCATATACTAAGTGCATGTTTCATTCTGCAATAACTCTCCCCAATTCTTTTGCGGCCTCCATAAATTCTGGTTTGGACCCAGAGTTAGATCCACAAAACACACACATATGAGTAACTCGTCGCTTGGAAGTAGTTTCCATTTTTCTCTTATCTGAATTTTTATTTGAATGTGTCGAAGAAAAGAATGACGAACTGAATTTATAGATCCTGAAAAAGGGTGAGTAATAATAGCACTAGTACCTGCCAAATGACAATTATTATATGAACGTTAAAATAAATCGTGAAAGTTAAAAAGTATAGATTTTATCGGCGAAATTAAAGAAAATTACAATAGAAAAGCAAATCAAAGCAATTATTTAAGGCAACGGAACTGTGTACTCAATACACCACTTGTTTGGTATATAAATCCATTAAGATGCGTCTCAAGAATTCATTCCTTACTCAGCCATCACTAATGAATTAAATCCCATCTTTGTGATTGCCAAACACCATTCATCATGTCTTGCTCTGCCTTAAATGCTTTATTTGTGCCTTTCCCTGAAATATCACACAAAATTAAAAAATCTACAACATGTAAACACAAAATACAAAAATAAAAATTTAAATGAAAATAAAAATTTTGCATGGGTTGCCTCCCAGCTAGCGCTAAATTTTTCGTCTTCAGCTAGACATGACTGAAGGCCATCTGTTAAGGAGGTTTCAGCGTGGATTTGGATGTCTGATTATAGACAATCTCGTGAGCGTTGCTTTTAAAGGGTTTTTCCAACGGTAAAGTGGCAACAAGAATTTTTTCTCATGTAATGCTTGTGCCACCTTTTTAAACTTTGTCGCTCCAGTTGTTCCTGAAAGAAAAGAAAGAAAATCAGGAGGTATCGTATGGTACTTGACTTTAAATGGAGGTTCCATTCTGTCAAGCTTATGGGCGATATTTTTGATTTGTACTCCCCAAAACAGTGATGTTTCTCCTGAATGCATGAGATCTTCAATATGGTCAGACATTTGCTCCTCCATCTGTTTTGCATCTTGATCCACTTTTTCTTCACAGATGTATTTTAAAATTTCCACATTCAGTTCTTCAGCTGTCATATGTGAAATGCATGCTCCATAAGTGTCAACCTGAGGATGTAAGGATATGTCTGATTTAAGCCTTTATCCCCTGTGGTTGGTATAATGGCTCAAGTAGCTCTTCTTCAAACATTAGTGCAATGCATGCTCTAAGATCTTCATTTTGAGGATACAGAGTTTCATCCTCACTTGTAGATTTAGTTGGTGCATACAGCTCTGGTTCTTGTTCCTCAGAGTCTGATGAATAATAAAAATAAAATCGAGATTTTGCTGGTTCGCGTTCTTAAACTGATACCTCTGATTCTTGATACTCTCAGCCTCTTTCCTTGTTAAGGTGTCATTGTGAAGTGCTTTGTACTCGAAGGGTTTTTCAGTTTCATCTGAAATTATGAAGTTCTGCTTTTCTATTAATTGTTTCATTTGATCTATCATTCTTTGTAAGATTGCTGCTTGATTTTCTATTTGACTCTGAAACATTTCAGCCATTGCATCTATCTTTTCATCTTGTTTCTTGATCAAATCTTTGAGCATGTTAATCACCCGATCTTCTTCTGATGGTTCTGGTTCTTGATGAAGATCGTAGGTGGATGGTGGATAAGATGGAGAATAAAGTTCAATGAAATATGTTGGTTCTTTGTATAGGTATATGCATTGATCGCTTGGGTGGTTACCATCACATATCTCACATCTCCCCATTGCGTTCTGAAATGGTTGGGAAAATATTGTGTTGAATAGCACTGCATCCATGAGTAGTTGTTGGGCTGGACAACAGGCCTCAGAAAAATGGACTGTTGCTCCCTAATTTGGGATGTATCTTCACCTCGTAAAGCTCATAATTCTTTTATCGCCCAATAAAGATCCATTTTCAACCACCTCAAAAATAAAAGAAAGAAAAAAAAATTAAAGAAAATTAGATACAAGTGAAATAGATAGTGTAGGCATTGCATTTTAGCATGTGAAACCCGATGATGAGTCTCAGTTGGAGGCACTACCTTTTTAGCTAAGGATATTGCGGGAAACGGAGGTCGGAAGGGGAAATTCAGAATAAGTACGTCATTAGATTCATTTCGCAAGTTCATTGTCTTCGTTAGTGCTGCGTTCGTTACTTCGTTCGAACGTCAGGCAGATTGCGGACATTCGTGTAGCGTTCGAATGGGCGTTCGAACGGCGTCGGTGTTTCTGGTTTTGCTGCTAGCCTCACACCCCAAAGCCCATAAAACACATCTCAATTAATAAAACACATTTAAAACACATGGGAAATTAAATTAAATATTAAATTAAATATTAAGGTAAATATTAATAATGTATTTGAATTAAATAAAATATTTAAACCATTTACCAATTAAATAAAACATAATATAATCATACCTAATTAAGACAAATCAAATATATTAACTTCCTAACTAAACAAATCACATACTAAATTAAAAAGATGTCATGCCTAATTAAAATCAATTATAACAAATTAAAGATATTGTATTCCTAATCTAAACCAAATTTGTCCCCCCTCAATCTTTGACTTTCCTTGCTCAACAAAAAATCAAATCCCTTCCTTGTGAGACAAGGTGAAGCCCTAGCCATTCTCTATATAAACAACCTCTAACCAAGACATGGGGGGGCCTAGCTCATGGATACAAGAAAAAGCCCCTCCTAGTTCATTCACACAAGAAACACCCAAGCTTATTGACACAACTCTCCCTCACTCTCAATAACCGAAGATCACAAACCAAAGAACCCTCGTTGCCTTGACCAAAATACATCCCGAACAGCCCCTAACCGTCACTGAAAACCACCTCCATAAACTCCCCACACATCACCGAAAATACACCCGCAAAACAGCAGCCAAATCCTATTAAAACAGTCTCTAAAATCCTCAAAACAGTAACATAAAAAACTGCATTCATAATCCTTAAAATAATCACACAAGACTACACTAAAAACCCACAAAAAAAACTCTTTGACGGCAAAAAATAAAAACAAACACAAAACCCTACCTCTCTTTCAACCCTACTCACGGCAACAACCCTCCTTCCCCACAATAACACCACTTACAAATACAGCCATTGACTGATCAAAACAACAAAAAATAACACCCATTCAGCCCACACCACCGACTGAAACATATAACAAAACCATAAACACTCTATTCCCCTCTCTCGGCAGCCACTTGCTTCCCTCTCCACCACAAATAAATTGCACGCCAACAGCCCCTCATCTTGACTCCATGTGAACTAAAGCAACCCACCACTATCAAACGTCCTGCCAACGTAAAACCATTCACGAAGACACTCCCAAACTGCCACTCCATTCACGAAAATAAACCCATTCATGGCCATAAATGAACCACGCATATGGTCCTTCACCCACACTGAACGCAAAAACACGTGAACCAGCACCTTAGCATCAACCAGCCCCTCAACCCTAAACACCTTTCACGTCCATCTCCTCACACAGAACACGCACCTGCAGTTCACAGTCCCTAACAGCCCACTGCCCTTCATAGATCAACTACGCAGCTACCTCACCTAACCGAATAACCCTAGACAGCCCTTAACAACAAACCTTACACGCCTCAAAACCTGCTCCCTCTCGCAACCCTGCACCACGCCCTCAGCCAAATAATAAATAACCAGTAACCCCTTGGCACTTCAGGCTCCAGAAACACACACTCAGCCTCATACCAATCTGCCCTCATCAATCAAACGTAGCCCTTCCACTAACGCCAAGCCAGCAGCCCCTCACGTCCCTTACCTCGCGCCATCTCACAAAATCAAAACCAAAAAACCCTTAAGCCACCGATCAAACAAACAAAGCCACCTGCCCATTGCCCATCTACACAGCAAGCATCTCAGCCTTTTACCTCACGTCCATAGCCAGCACAAGCCAACACGTCTTCACGCCCACAAACAGCCATGCACCAGCCCTTTAACGCAAGCCACAAGTCCCAAAATCTGCCCTTAAACAGCTGCCCAAATAAGTCTTAGACTGCCACAACTCACTGCCCTAAACCACACCTCACCGCACTAAAAATACAGTCCCTAATAACCTAAATACAGTCCCCGAAAATACCCCAAAATAGTCCCCGAAAATACCCCAAAACAGCAGCCCCTGGACCTCTAAAAAAGGCAAAAACAGTAGCTTTGAAGACCTGAAACAGTAAGCAGAAACACAGAGAAAACAGCAGCCAAACAGAGGTCAAACAGCAAGCAAAACAGCGAAACAGCGAGCTAAGACGCTAAGCCAGTGAAACGGAAAAGTGAGGAGCTTTAACCCTTCCGATCTCCGCGAAACGCAAGTCCGAAAGTCGGCAAAAAAGGTTAGACCTGAGGGTATTTTTCACACTCGTTTCAGTTTTATTTTTATTATTTATTGAGTATTGTTCGCATGATTATTATGTTAAAATGCATGTTGTGGCCCTTGAGTAGATAAATATGCATGTATTACGAAATATGTATGTTGTGGCCTTGGGATAAAATGAAAGATGTGTCAACTCTCGCGGTATATCGGATGGAAACCCTGACATAAATTTCATAGCCGATTCCGAATGGACGGTAGTATGATCTGTACTCGGGATACAACTCCACGTATCGCTTGAGTAAACGGAACATTCTTTCGTTTTATGTTGCTTTGATTTATTTATTATTCGTCATTTAAATTCCGAATGTTATTTGTTTGCGCTTATGTGTTATTCAATGTGAAATTGCATATTTACCGTCATTTTGATATCTCATGCTAGTATCATTATGATTTATTTGCATTTCTGTTTTCATGAATGTTTGCCGTTATAATGATGTATTTTTGAAAGCATGCAAACTCGGACATAGGTTCTATACAAATTTAGATGCAAACTTCATCTTCATGTATGTGAATTTAGGATTATTGTACACTCGGAAAAATTTGTTGCTTAGGCTTGGTTAGATTATTGCACACATCATTTTATTACAAGTGGCATAAGTAAGGGACCATTCTGAACCCAACGGTTTGAGGTCTTCCCTTGCGAGGGGTGAGTGCGGCCTTAAATCTTTGTCCCAGTTCACACCGGGTGGCGACTCCATTATTCTCCGGTTTAGTCCCCCGCAGACTACTCCGTACTCCCAACTGGGCCGCGAGCCCGGGACAGCATGCGTCACCCAGTTTCTGTGTCCCACAGTCTGGCGACTCCACTAGGGATAGAGAATCGGCCCCGAAATATTGTCTTGTAATGTTTGGATTTATGTTTTAATTGACTGTGTCTATAGTGGATAAAATGGGGGTTTAATCAAAGGCATTTTAAGGCTAGGTAATGGTTTGGTGTCTTCCTTCATTCACTACATTTCTAGAAGGAAAAGCTGTGAAGGCACCTATATGGCCATCTACTCGTAGCCTATTGTGATGGACTAATTTGGAGGACTCGTTGTTTATTCCTGACACCAAGCGATAAGAGCCTAAGAGGCTTGGGTATTTAAGTGAGCCTCGCTCCACCTTCCCTCTGGGGAATCTACAACGGAAAATCCATTTGACAGTCCGTCACACACCATAGCTCATTGGCACGTACCTTAGTGTATAAAAAGGGGTGCGCTCACTTGGTTGCTCGAACCCTTGATTGGGGAGACCTAGTTGTGGGCCATCCTTCGCCGACGAGAGCCTTTGTCTATACTCCTGCGAACCCACCCATAGACCGGGTTTGCATGGTTAAAGTAACAATTATTTCCTTGAGTATGTGCTAATGGACCATCCTCATTTGGATGCAGTTGGACCATTGTCAGAAATGCAGACTTGCTGGGCCATTTAAACTGGGGCGAGTTCGTACCTTATGACCATTGGGCCCAAAGCTTCTGGAATGTTGATGGGCCATTCCATAGAAATTATTACTTTATGTGTGCATTATCTTTTATGCTTGTGTGTGAGAACATCGTCGTTTGGATCCATTTGGACCATCTGTCCTGAGATATGGACTTGTTGGGCAATTTAAACTGGGACAAGAATGTATTTTATGACGGTTGGGCCAAATGCTTCTAAGTGTTGATGGGCCACTTTGTGCTTGTGTTCGGAACTTTACCATTTGGATTTAGTCGGGCTCCTTGTCATGAGATGTGAACTCGTTGGGCCATTTAAACTGGGATGAGTTCACTCCTATAACAATTAGCCCGAAAGCTTCTAAAATGATAACAGTCCAATTTGTTTGAAAATTTTAATTTTAATTTAGTATGTTATATATGTTACATGCATCTCATGCACCTCATGCATACATATATCATGTTAACACCCTCTATGTCTCAAAAAGACATCATAGATACTGTTTGGGTTAGAGAAAGACAAGGCTCATTAAAAGAACAGTAACAGTCATGAGTGAATCTGGTAATGAGGTATCCCGAATGGATCAGTTAGAGAACAGTCTCGCCAAGGTCACTGAACAGTTGCAAGCTTTGACTACTGCTGTGGCTGGTATGGCTGTGCCCCGTGCTGGGGGAATTTCTGAGAATGTGAGGCGTGAGGAGCCTCCGAATGGGTTGGGGGATGATATCCCCACTTTTGATGATGATATGGCAGAGTATGCAGCAAGAAGAGTATCTGGGTCTCAGGCAGAGTTACAGAAACTTCGGGATCAGGTTGAGTCGGTTACCCACAAGATGAGGGGTAAGAATGAGGATTTGCTGGATTATGACACACTGACTTTCGAGGAACAGTTGCTGGCATAGTTCAAGATGCCTGATATGGCTAAGTTTAACGGGAATGGGGATCCAAGGGTGCATCTCCGACAGTTTGTATCAGTCATGAGTTCAGTTGGCCTGTCT
This sequence comes from Zanthoxylum bungeanum, assembly GCA_019454045.1. Taxonomy (NCBI): domain Eukaryota; kingdom Viridiplantae; phylum Streptophyta; class Magnoliopsida; order Sapindales; family Rutaceae; genus Zanthoxylum; species Zanthoxylum bungeanum. The sequence goes on from SKCR01015489.1 coordinate 15,077, forward strand.
CAACGCCAAGTGCAGAAGATGTTTGGAATGTCGCTCGAGGGAGCTCCCGTGGTATGGTACCACAGTTTGGAGAAGAAAGTGAAGGAAGATTGGAGGGAGTTGGCTGATGCCTTCCTGAAGCAGTATGTCACTGACCTAGAGATCGATCTATCACTCTGTGATCTAGAGAATGTTAAGCAGAAATCAGAGGAGAGTTTTAAGGAGTATGTGGACCGGTGGAGGGGTCAATTGTTGAGGATGCAGACTAGGCCTTCGGAGAAGGATCAGATTAAAATGATCATCAAGGGCACCAGGCCCTCCATTTACAGCAAGTTGAGGAGGATGACCTCCATGATTACAGACTTTCGGCAGTTGAGAGAGACTGTCATGGACATTGAAGACGAAGAGGCGGAAAACAGAAAATTTTATGGTCTGAACAGGAGGCCCATTGGGGGAACATCGGGAGAAAAGCCCGTTTCTGCTGAGATTGCCGCTATCCAGAACCGGCAGTTTTCCAACTTGGGAAGGCCCGTGTCCAAGGTGCTAGAGAAATTGAAGAGGCAAGGGCTCTTAAAACCCTTGGAAGCCAAACCATTACCCAATCCCCTACCATCACATTATAACCTAAGCCTTTACTTGTCACTTTCACCAACAAAAGGGCCATGACACCGACAACTGCGCCCGACTCCGCCATGAAATCCAAGACCTAATAGACTCCAAGAAAATACCTGACCCAGAAACAGAACAGCCTGACACACACAGAAACCCCTTACCCAACTACCGTGCCGTACCACCACCAGCCTATATGATCAATTCTGGCCTCCCAGAAGACCTTGTCCTAAAATCCTTTCACCCTCAAGCCTTTTCCCTTGGAATCTGGGATAGTACTAGTGAAGATGAGACTGAGCAGGGGAAAATCTTTTGGCTTGATTTCTCTAGCAGTGATGAGGAAGAAGTAAGGGGAATGACACGTAGCGGTCGTTTTTACAATGATATAGCAGAAAAGGGTAAGGAAGTTTTGATAGATGGTAGAGAAGTGGTTGAGACTGCAGAAAATACTGAGGGGGATATAGTGCTGAGGCAATTGAGGAAGACTAGAGCACAAGTGAGTATCTGGGAACTGTTATGTGCATCTCGGGAGCATAGGCAGCCATGGTTGAGGCTTTGAGCAAGATTGTGGTACCGGAAGACGCCAACCCCGCAATGTTTGTTGGGTCGGTTCAGAAGGAAGCTTTGCAGATATTTTTTTCTGAGGATGAACTCCCAGCAGAGGGGAGGAATCATAACAGGCCTCTATTTATCAGGGCCGAGGTGAGGGGCAAGAGAACTTCATGTGTAATGGTGGATGACGGTTCGTCCATCAATGTGTGCCCGCTGAAAATTCTGGCAAGATTGGGTATGAAAGCAACAGACTTGGACCCCTCCAGTATGACTATTAAGGCTTTTGATGACAGTAAAAGGGGAGTTGAGGGTACCTTTGTGGCTATGGTCAAGGTAGGACCGATTGAAGATGAGGTTGAGTTCACAATACTGGACATCCCGGCTACTTTCGCCTTATTGTTGGGAAGGCCTTGGTTTCACAAACTTGGGGGCGTGCCTTCCACTTTACATCAGATGATCAAGTTCCCGTATGAGGGAGAAGTTGTTACTATCCGGGCTGAGTTAGATAATGTCGTGGCTGCCTTGGAAATACAACCTTTCACGAGGTTTCAGGTGTCAGCTACTTTTGAGGAGTGGGTGGATCCTAGGGTGGCTAGGATTATGGAGAAAATGAAGTTTGAGCCGGGTAAAGGTTCAAAATTACCAGATTTCAGAGGACAGACTACTCGAAAGGGTTTGGGGTACAGATCTGATGAAGAAAAGCCGAAAGTCAAGAAAAAGGGCCTGAAACTGATGGAATGTTTTGTGAAAGCTTCAGGATATCAAGGGGAGCCTGAACCTGTAGAAGTTAATGGATTGTGGTGCCTGGATTTGAGATCTTCCAGGATTTGTTGGGTGAGAAACCGCTGACTAAGAAGCTGTGGAAGCAGAGAATTGGGAGGAAGAATTGATGAAGTTGGAGAGCCTGACTCTAGGAGAGGACAAAAAGCCTGAGGAAAATTTGGTTGCAGAGGAAGAAGTGTCTATAGATGATGAAGACATTTACCTTCCTGATTTGTTTGAATGTACTTCTGCATTATCCAATAATAAAGACATCTCTTTTGCTTACTTGCCTGAGTTATTTCCATTTACACTGCACGAATCAAGCATATTTGACATCAGTTCAGCCAGAACTACTGCATTTAACTTGGGTACACTTGAGAACCCCAAGGGAATTTTGATTGCAAGTGAAGTAACCTCCGAAGAAAGGGAGAAACTAGAAGAAATGTTGGTCAGATATGCCAAAAGTGTTTTCTTGGTCCTATGAGGATATGCTTGGGGTAGACAGAAACATTGCCCAACACACAATACCAACTTATCCGAATATAAGGCCAGTAAAACAGAAACTCCAACGGATGAGACCAGAATGGGCTGAGAAAGTCAGAGAGGAGGTTAAGAAACAGATAGATGTGGGGTTCCTAGAAGTAGTAAAATATCCAGAGTGGTTGGCTAATATAGTGTCGGTCCCAAAGAACGATGGGAAGGTCAGAATGTGTGTAGACTACAGAGATCTCAACAAGGCTTGTCTGAAAGATGATTTTCCTCTGTCGCATATAGATGTTCTGGTTGATAGTGCGGCTTTATCTGCTATGTATTCATTTGCAGATGGATTTTCAGGTTACAATCAGGTTCTCATGGCTGAGGAAGACAAACATAAGACTGTATTTGTTACTGAGTATGGTACTTATTGCTACAAGGTTATGCCGTTTGGGCTTAAGAATGCGGGGGCTACTTATCAGCGGATGGCCACTACACTTTTCAACGACTTGATGCACAAAGAGATTGAGGTGTATGTAGATGACATGATGGTGAAATCAGAGACAAGAGTTGGGCATATTGAAGCACTGGAGAGGTTCCTTCAGAGAGTTGACAGATACAACCTGCGGCTTAATCCCAAGAAGTGTGTGTTTGGAGTGACATCAGGGAAATTGCTTGGTCATACAGTGGGAATGGGCGGAATAGAGGTAGACTCCGAAAAGATCAAGGCAATCACAGAAATGCCTGCACCGAAGACAGAAAAAGAAGTCAGAGCATTCTTGGGAAAAATTCAGTACATCAGTCGGTTCATCGCCAAGTTAACATCAGTATGTGAGCCTATCTTCAAACTATTGAGAAAAGATCAGCCAGTGAGATGGAATGAACAGTGTCAGACAGCCTTCGACAAAATCAGAGAGTACTTGGTGAAGCCTCCTGTATTGAAACCTCCGAGACCGGGCAGACCTTTGATATTGTATTTGGCTATAGAATCAGAAGCACTGGGGCAATGATGGTACATGCAGATGAGACAGGGGTAGAACATGCAGTTTACTATCTGAGTAAGAAGATGCTCCCGTATGAGGCTCGATATCAGGAAGTTGAGAAGATCTGTCTTGCAGTGGTATGGGCTTCCAGAAAGTTGCGGCATTATTTCCAGTCTTACACGATCCAGGTTGTGGCAAAGGAAAATCCTCTGAAATATCTTCATTCGGTGCCTTCACTAGTGGGAAAATTGGGCAGATGGTTGGTATTGCTGACAGAGTTTGACATTGAGTATCTCACCTCCAAAGTGATCAAAGGGCGAGCAGTAGCAGAGTTTCTGGCATTGCAACCTGTTGAGGGGGAGCAGTATAAGTTTGAATTTCCAGACGAAGAGATCCAAGCAATAACAGTTCAGAAATGGAAGATGTACTTTGACGGAGCAGTGAATTACAAGGGAGTCGGAATCAGGATCGTGATAGTAACCCTCGAGGGAGAGACTTTGCCTTTAGCCAAGAGGTTGACATTCAGAGTAACTAATAACATGGCCGAGTATGAAGCATGTACTTTTGGTTTGACAGCATTGATAGCCTTGAAGGCCGGGAGTGTGGAAGTCTACGGAGATTCTATGTTGGTAGTCCAGCAGATGCGAGGGGAATGGGAATTGAAAGAAGAATGGTTGAAGCCTTACCTCTTTCACCTCAGAAAGTTGGCACAGGTTATCCCCGAGTGTAAGTTTCAGAACTTACTGAGAGAAGAGAATCAGATGGCAGACGCATTGGCTACACTTGCAGCGACTTGGGAAAATCTAGAAAAGTTAGTGATGAGACCGTTGATACTGACAACAGCAAACAGACCTGTTTATGAGACAGAAAGAATTCTAGAATTTGAGGTCGACGATGGTAAACCTTGGTATTATGACATTCAGAGGTATCTGGAACATGGTGAACTCCCGGAAGTGGCAGGCAGAAAAGACAGAATAGCCATCCAGAAGTTAGCTTCCCAGTATGTGACTTTGAAAGGGGAACTGTACAAGAGGCAAGCAAACGGTATTCAGTTGAAGTTTTTGAGAAAGGAAGAAGCTCAGCATGTAATGGAAGAAATACACGTCGGGGTATGTGGTCCGCACATGAACGGGTTGAATCTGTCCCGAAAGATAGTGAGACAAGGTTTTTATTGGTCAACCATGGAAACAGACTGCGCGAAGATGGTAAAGCACTGTCATGACTGTCAAGCACATGGCAATTTGAATCACTTACCGCACATAGAATTGCACGGGTTGTCAGAGCCGTGGCCTTTCTCAGCATGGGGAATTGATATGATTGGAGAAATTTGACCGAATGCATCGAATGGGCATCGCTTCATAGTAGTGGCAGTAGATTACTTCTCGAAGTGGGTGGAAGCCGAGTCATTCCGCAATGTTACAGCAAAACAGATGGCAAAGTTTATAGCTCGGAACCTCATTTGTCGGTATGGTATGCCGCATCATGTAGTGACAGACAACGGAGTTTAGTTTCAAGGAGAGATGAAGGCAATGTTACAGAGGTATGGGATAGGCCACCACAAGTCATCACCGTACAGGCCGCAGAAAAATGGGGCAGTTGAGGCAGCCAACAAGACTATAAAGATGATTCTAGCCAAGATGACAGAAAATTGCAGAGATTGGGCCGAGAAATTACCGTATGCTTTGTGGGGGTACAGAACATCAGTAAGAACAACAACAGGGGCCACACCTTACTCTTTGGTCTATGGAATGGAAGGAGTATTGCCAGTAGAAGTGGAAATACAGTCTATGAGGGTATTAGCAGAGGCAGAATTACCGGAACGGGATGGGCCGCACAGAGGTTTGATCAGTTAGCACTATTGGATGAGAAGAGAACGAAGTCTTTGTATCACATGCAGTTGTATCAGAAGAGACTAGCCCGGGCATTCAACAAGAAAGTGCGTCCTACCAAGATCAGAAATGGTGATTTGGTACTTAAGCAATCGAGGTCGTCGACGACAGATCCGAGAGGAAAATTCAGGCCAAACTGGGAAGGACCTTACATAGTGCAGAAGGTAATGGGAAATGGGGCAGTGAGGTTATCAGACTTGGAAGGAAACGAGTTCACCGAGTCGATCAACGTAGACAGATTGAAGCAATACTTTGCCTGAGGGAGAGAAGACCGAGCAGTCACCACGGGAATTAGCAGAAGACCTAACCCAACGGAATAAGAAAATCATTCATGCATACACGTAACATTGCATTCTCTTCGTGTTTGTTTTTGTTTTGTGTTCGTAGGTTCGAAGAAAGGAGAAAGCGGCAGAAATGAGCCAAGCAGCGTCAGCGCAATTTCAGTTTTTGGGATGAGTCCCAAGGGGCGAGGCCCATATCAGCTTGGGGGCGAGGCCCATATCATGTCAGCTTGGGGGCGAGGCCAATATCAGCTTGAGGGCGGTGCCCCCGTTGTCGGTTATAGCTCCGGGTCGAGGTGCCCAGGGTCGAGGTACCCACTACATCATCAGTTCGAGGGCGAGGTCCCTATGGTCAGCGGTGTTGGGTCGAGGTGTCCAGGGTCGAAGTGCCCCCGTTGTCGGTTGTAGTTCCGGGTCGAGGTGCCGAGGGTCGAGGTACCCACTACATCATCAGTTTGAGGGCGAGGTCCCTATGGTCAGCGGTGTTGGGTCGAGGTGCCCAGGGTCGAAGTGCCCCCGTTTTCGGTTGTAGTTCCGGGTCGAGGTGCCCAGGGTCTAGGTACCCACTACATCATCAGTTCGAGGGTGAGGTCCCTATGGTCAGCGGTGTTGGGTCGAGGTGCCCCCGTTGTCGGTTGTAGTTCCGGGTCGAGGTGCCCAGGGTCGAGGTACCCATTACATCATCAGTTCGAGGGCGAGGACCATATGGTCAGCGGTGTTGGGTCGAGGTGCCCCCGTTGTCGGTTGAAGTTCCGGGTCGAGGTGCCCACTACATCATCAGTTCAAGGACGAGGTCCCTATTGTCAGCGGTATTGGGTCGAGGTGCCCATGGTCGAGGTGCCCCCGTTGTCGGTTGCAGTTATTAGGATGCGTCCCAGGATCGAGGTCCGCTACAGCGCCAACTCAGCTCGAGGCAGCAGCCGAGCCAGGTAAGTGAACATGCATTGCATAACTTTGATAGGATTGCTCAAAGTCACACACTGCACAAGTCCCATCAAAGTGGGGGCGACTGTAGGCATTGCATTTTCGCATGTGAAACCCGATGATGAGTCTCAGTTGGAGGCACTACCTTTTTAGCTAAGGATATTGCGGGAAACGGAGGTCGGAAGGGGAAATTCAGAATAAGTACGTCATCAGATTCATTTCGCAAGTTCACTGTCTTCGTTAGTTCTGCGTTCATTACTTCGTTCGAACATCAGGCAGATTGCGGACGTTCGTGTAGCGTTCGAATGGGCATTCGAACGACGTCGGTGTTTCTGGTTTTGCTGCTAGCCTCGCACCCCAAAGCCCATAAAACACATCCCAATTAATAAAACACATTTAAAACACATGGGAAATTAAATTAAATATTAAATTAAATATTAAGGTAAATATTAATAATGTATTTGAATTAAATAAAATATTTAAACCATTTACCAATTAAATAAAACATAATAATCATACCAAATTAAGACAAATCAAATATATTAACTTACCGGATACTTAGGAGTCATTATTGAATGATTGACAAATGAGTTGTCTACCTGATGAATATACGTAGGCGAGACCGTGCCTCTGCTGTGAGCCGAAATATATTCACGGGATCCACTTTTCACTATTAGTATTTAATTTAATTATTAAATATTTGTATTCTGTTTTGGGATTATAGTATTGCATGATTTAGTGGGAGAGGCATATTAGATTAAAAATCCATGATCTAGTTTATGCTTTTGATATTATATGAAACTGCTTAATTTCTGCTAACCGTTTTTCGTGATCTATATGATAGATTGGCGATGGCGGCACAATCCACAAATCAGTTTGCGCGTATGCTTGATGCGAACAAACTGAAAGGCGCTGAGAACTTTGCAGACTGGGAATTGGATTTGAGGATTGTCATCGATTCCGAAAAGCTGGGTTATGTCCTTGAGGGTTCGTTGCCCCTTGCAGTGGGTGCGGATGCTTCAGAGGAGGAACGCCAAGTTTTTAAAACTTGGAAGGATGATGATTTAAGGGTTAAATCATACATCCTTAGTTCACTGTCTCCGAAACTCAAGCAACAGTACTATGGTATGCTAGATTCCTATAGTATGATGACGTGATTGAGATAATCGTTTGAGAACCAAGAACAAGTGATTGTTCACAAAGTCACCATGGAACTGTTCCATGCGCGTCTGGATGAGGGGCAAAGTGTTAGCCCACATGTTCTTCAGATGATCGATTTGATCGATCAATTAAGGCAACATAATCTCATCTTGAATGACATTCTCGGTAGGAGTGTCATTCTTGGTTCACTACCAGCTTCATTTCGCCAGTTCGTGATGTACTTCAACATGCATGGGACTGTCTTTACCTACCAGGAGCTACATAGGATGTTGCTCACGGCAGAAGAGGACCTTAAGAAGGGAGTACCAACTCGCCCTCCTAGAACTACTTCTCTTTCGGCTTCTTCCCAAGGATGGTCCAAGGGAAAGAACAAGAAAGGCAAGAAGAAGAAGAAGGCTTTTGGTCCTCAACAACAGGCGAGATTGCAAAGCCCAAAAGGGCTTCTGAAGACAAATGCCACCACTGCGGCAAAGTCGGGCACTGGAAAAGGAACTGTCCTGATTACATTGTCCAGCTGAGGAGAGACAGAGCTTCTACATCAGGTACTTTTATTTTTCCAGTTATTGATTTATCTTTGGCTTGTGAATCCGTTACATCCAGCTGGATTTTAGATTCTGCTTATCCCATTCACATTTGTAATTCGTTGCAGGTGTTGAAGGAAAGTAGGAAACTGAAGCCTGGAGAGATGCAGTTGCGATTCGGGAGTGGAGACTCTTTGGATGCAGTTGCAGTGGGAGTATGCGAGATCTCATTGCCGAATGGGACACTTTTGTTATATGACTGTCATTTTGTACCGGGATGTGTCGCAAATATTATATCACTTTTTGTATTGGATACAGAAGGCTTTTGTATTAATATTAAGAATAGTTCTTTGTAATTATATGATAAAAATAATATTCAGATCATTTGTTGTCCAAACCAGCATGGTCATTATACATTGCAAACTTCAAAAGATATATTAAATATAAACGTAGTTTACCTGTAATTAATAATACTGAACTTTGGCATATGAGACTTGGTCACATTGGCGTTAAACGCCTTACCCAATTGGTTAGGAATGGTTTGATATCAGATCTTACCATTGAATCCAATCCAACTTGTGAATCCTGTATTCAGGGTAAGATGACCAAAGCCTCATTTTCTGGTGTTGGACACCGCGCCACTAACTTACTGGAACTCGTACATTCTGATGTATATGGTCCACTAAGTCAAACTGCTCACAGTGGTTATTCATACTTCGTTACCTTTACCGATAATTTGTCACGGTACGGTTATGTGTATTTGATGCGACATAAATCGGAAACCTTTGAAAAGTTCAAAGAGTTCCGAAATGAAGTAGAAAAACAAACTGGTAAATATATTAAATGCCTTCGATCAGATCGAGGCTGCGAATATATGAGTGGTGAGTTCATGGATTATATGAAGGAGAATGGGATTCTCGCTCAATATACTCCTCCAGGTACACCACAGCACAATGGTGTATCTGAAAGGAGAAATCGGACTTTATTGGATATGGTCCGATCGATGTTGAGTTTCACAGATTTGCCCTATTACTTATGGGGTTACTCTCTCTTAACAGCCGCACATCTTTTGAATAAGATTCCTTTAAAAGCTGTTCCTACGACTCCGTATCAGATATGGTTCGGTAGGAGACCAAATCTTAATTATATTAAGGTTTGGGGTTGTCCTGCCTATGTCAGGGTGACTCAGCAAGATAAATTTTCGCCTCGAGGGTAAAAGTTTAGGTTTGTTGGATATCCTTCGAATACGAGGGGATATCTGTTCTATGATACCGAGCATCGAAATGTGTTCGTAGCTCGCTTCGTAAAATTTCTAGAAGTAGAATTTTTGTCAGAAGGTGGTAATCATAGACAGGTTAAACTTGATGAAGTCCAACCTGAAAACAACGAACCAACGGAGGAACCTGAAGTTTAAGTAGATGAAGGACCTTCAACACACACACTCCATAGGTCGGAAAGGGTATCTAGACCTCCTGAACGCTTGTATTTGATACAAGAAAAGAGTCTGGATGTTCTCTTAGTTGAAGAGACAGATCCTTTCACTTATAGAGAATCGATGTTGACATCGACTCCGTGAAATGGCAAAGTGCCATGAAATCCGAGATAGACTCAATGCATGAAAATCAAGTTTGGGACTTGATTCCGCTTCCCGAAGGAATTGTTCCTATCGGTTGTAAATGGGTTTACAAGAGGAAGCGCGGGCCTGATGGTAAGGTTGAAACTTACAAGGCCCGACTGGTAGGAAAAGGTTACACGCAGCGACCTGGCGTCGACTACGATGAAACTTTTTCACCAGTTGCAATGCTTAAGTCTATTCGGATTTTGCTTTCTATAGCTGCGTATCATGATTACGAGATTTGGAAAATGGATGTCAAAACGGCTTTTCTAAATGGATTTCTTGATGAAGAAATCTATATGGAACAACCGGAAGGTTTTACGTCCAGCGAAAACTCGGGCATGGTGTGTAAGCTTAAGAAGTCCATTTATGGACTTAAACAAGCTTCAAGAAGTTGGAATCTTCGATTCGATGAGATTATTAGATCGTCTGGTTTTCTCAAGAATTCGGAAGAATCCTGTGTGTATCAGAAGGCCAGTGGGAGCATGGTCGTATTTTTAGTCCTATATGTTGATGACATCCTAATCATTGGGAATGATTTAAGTATGTTACAAAGCGTCAAAGCGTACCTCTGTAAGAATTTCTCCATGAAGGACCTGGGAGAAGCTTCCTATGTTTTAGGGATAAAACTCTATAGAGATAGACAAATGAGGCTGATTGGGTTATCCCAATCAACGTACATAGATAAGATCTTGGAACGGTATAGTTTTGGTAACTGTAAGACAGCAAACATACCGTTCAGACATGGGATACATCTTTCTAAGAAGATGTGTCCACAAACAGAAGATGAGAAGGTTAGAATGTCTAACCAACCTTATGCTTCGTGTTTGGGTAGCATAATGTATGCCATGTTATGTACGAGGCCTGATATCAGTTTCGCTGTTAGCGTAACTAGCCGATATCAGTCCAATCCAGGTAATGACCATTGGATGGCCATTAAACATATCCTAAAGTATCTTAAAGGTACTAAGGATAAGTTGATTATATATGGTGGAAACGAACTGCAGGTTAATGGGTATACAGACTCCGATTTCCAATCGGATCCCGATGATAGAAAGTCTACATCTGGATTTGTCTTTACCCTTAACGGAGGTGCAGTTTGTTGGAAGAGTTCCAAACAGGGATCGACAGCTGATTCCACCACTGAGGCGGAATATATTACAGCTTCTGAAGCTGCAAAAGAGGCTGTGTGGATAAAGAACTTTATCACAGAGTTGGGAGTTGTCCCAAGTATCGAGAATGCGATTTCGTTATACTGTGATAATACTGGAGCCATTGCGCAAGCAAAGGAACCGAGGGCGTATCAGAAGTCGAAGCATGTGGAACGCAAGTACCACATCATTCGAGAGATCCTGTCGCGAGGGGATATTGTCGTGTGCAAGGTACCGAGTGAAGATAATGTATCAGACCCGCTGACGAAGGCCATACCTCCGAAGTTGTTTGATAAACACGTGGAGTCGATGGGTATTAGATACAATCGATATTGGCACTAGAGCATTATTATTATGAATAATATATGCAGTTTCTATAATATAATCTATCTTTCTATATGGTAAAGATTTAATGACCCTAGAATGATTAGTCATGATACATTTGCAAAAGCGTCGCAACGGACATTGAGTAGTATCATGACGTTGTCATTCTCAGACAGTTCCTGGTCAAGGTTTACACTACTTGGTCAGTAAAGTAAACCCGTTGAGACTGGTACATGTCGTATACTGGAATATATGATTCCAATGGTTTCTCAATAAACCATTAGTCTTGAGACTAGTATAGACGTGTAGGTGTTTATAGCGGATAAACACTGAACGACTCACTGAAGATTCTTAATGGATGGTACATCAGCGTCAATAAGAATCTTCTTGGGTTGAGTAGCACTTGTGATTCTTAGACTTGAGATGCCATTGTTGGCACATGAGACATCTTCTACACTTAGACGGCAGTCACGTCACCGATCTATTTAGATCAGACCTCCGTCTGTTCGTTGGGTGTAGATAGATCCTCAGGGTGTCCTATGTGTATCAAGATAGGATCCGTCAGTTCTGTGTACCAGAGCATAGGTAGTCCATATGATTAGCAATCAGATAAAACCATGGGCCCGTGGTAAAGTTTAGAAGCTAGTTCTAAACATTCTTTTTGAGATTGCTAATAGAATAGTCGACTGGATAATCCCGATAGAGATTTGGCGTTTACATCTATATCTCTGGGATTTATCCGGATACCTGTGACGGAGGAATTATACATTTGCCATGACCTCGACCTGTATGGTTCAGCGAGATTATCTGTGATCGTCATAAACTACGGGTGGATAGATTATGGACACGAAATTAGATTTCGTGACGGATATACCTGAATCTAGAGAGTCTCAATAATGAAACATACTCGTAGAGCACTAGAGCAACATTAATAAATAATATTGATTATTTATAAATTCGTTTAAAGGTTAAACGCAATATACGTGCTAAAGGGACTAGATAGTCATTTGCCTAATTATTGTGTATTTACATTTAATACTTGATTAATTTAAATACACATTAATTAATAGTCAAAATGAGTTATTTGACTTATATCCTAAATGCATATATGTTTTTTAATATTTAATGTAAATATTATACATATATTTAATATATTTGTATTTGATTAATTAATTGATTATTTAATTATTAAATGATTAAATTAATTAAAATATAAATATCTTACATTAGGATATATTAAGTAAATGATGTTAGTTTCCTTTGTTGACTTAAATAAATATCTAATAAAGTTGTATTAAGATATTTATGCAAGTTGATAACATTAGCTTGAAATGAAATGAAATTAAAACAAAATTTGCTTATTAGTCCATTTGGTATTTTCGGCCAAGGCCTTAATGTAATAAGTATATATTGTTTTTTTTTCATTTACACTTTAACCTAATACACTTTACTAAAAGAAACTCCATTGAAGAAGCCAAATGAAGTTTGTGAAAAGAAAGACAAAAATCAAAAAGCTTGGATTTTAGTAAGTTCTTGAACTTACTATTAGTAAGGAATTTGTTCCTTAGGTTCTAGGCTTTAATATATGATATTCTTAAGTTCTTTCTTTCTTTGTTCTTGTGGTTTTTGTTGATGGAAGTTTTGATGGAGGTGTAAAGCATGTGTGATGAAGGAAGTGTATGACTATTGTAGCTTTCTTTTAAGGTTTTGGAAACCATGTTGCTAATCTAGAGTTATTGACCCACTCTTAACTGACCTAGATTTGATCTTGAGTTGTTTCATTGTGTTGAGACTTGGATTGGATGGAAGAATGATGATTGAAGTAATTGATTTAATGTATTTGGTCTAATTTGTCCAATTTGTGGAAATTGAAAAATTAGGGTTCATGACCAATTCCAAATTTGGGGCTTTTCATCTATGTTGTGTATTTGTGTGTGTATATGATGCATATAAAGTTTCATGTTCATTGGATTATATCTTGATGTGTTTTGATGCATGAAATGACAAAATGCACAACCCCCCCCCCCTTAATGGTGTCTGCTCTGCGGCTTTGGTGATAGAATTTGGGGATTTTGGTTGTTTTGGTGTTTTGATGTTTTGAACATGCTAAGTTCATCTTAGAAATGATTTAGAATCATTCAAAATTGATTAGATCAATTTCTGACTAAAATGGACAAAATACCAAAGTAAGGGTAATTTGGTAAATTCACTTAAATATGATTTATTGAATTTTATTTCATAATTTGATTATTGGAATATTAAATAAATATGTTTATTTAATTAATCCGAGAAAAAGTTTTGAAATCTGAAAATCGGATTTTCACCGCTTCCGCTGCGTTACCGGATTCACCCCCTAAAAACCCCTACAAAACGTTCATCAAACTCGAGAAACTAAACAAAATATTAGGTAAAAAAGGCGGTAAATATTGATATATTTTCCGCTCATCAACTAACAATGGATCAAAAGCATCATTTGCAATACCCAAATGATCCTAAAACCTTTTCAACTATACAACTTCTTGTACTACAGATGAAAATGCCACAAACTCAGCATTCATTGTGGATAAGGCTATACATGATTATTTCTTACTACTTCATGATACGATACCATTGTTCAATAAGAAAATAAATCCAGAGACAAATTTTCTCTCATCTAAATCTTCTCCTTAATCAGATCAATATAACATTGTAATCGCATATCATTCTCTTGATAACACAATGAGTGATCAGTTGTCCCTATTAAAGACCTTAATATTCTCTTAACTACTTTTTAATGCGCTAAAATTGGATTGGAATGGTATTTACTTACCATTCTAACAATGAAACAGATATCAAGTCTCATATACATCATTGCGTACATCAACTTCCAATTGCACTTGTGTAAGGAATTATCTTCATTTGTTCCTTTCTTGTAGAGCCCCTGGACACAATTTATGACCTAAAGCTTCAATTTTCATGATAGGAGTATCAATGGATTTGCAAGCCTGCATTTGAAAACGTTCAAGAATTTTCTTTATGTATGACTCTAGTGAAAGAGATAATAATTTATTTGAATGATTTCTTGATATCTTAACAATAATATATGCAACTTAACCCATATCTTTCATCTCAAAGTTAAATAACAACCATCCTTTGATGCGTTTTTCAAACTCCTTATCATTTTCGGCTATAAGTATATTATCCACATAAAAATATAAGATAATTAACGTATCTTTATCTCTTTTAGTGTACAAACAATTATCCTCATCAATCATTGTGAAATCATTCAAAATGATTGTATAATCATTCAAAATGATTTTATTGTGAAATTGTATATATCATTGTCTAGATGACTACTTAAGACCACATATAGACTTTAGTAGTCTACATACCGTCTCATTTTCATTTTTTTCCTTTAGGTTGTTTCATGTAAATATCTTCATCAAGTTATCTATTGAGAAAATATAGTCTTTACATCCATTTGATGTAATTGTAGATCCATATTTGCTACTATAGTAAAATTGAAATGAATTAAGGTAAACCTTACAACAGGTGAAAAGTAAAATCGCGTTTTATATGCCATCAACATTATGCTTTATTTTAAGAACTCATATGTTCCCAATGGCTTGCGTATTTTAGGTAGATCAACCAGTTCCCAAACTTAGTTAGATCTCATTGACTCTATTTCTCCTTAGTATGGCACTGAATAACCCTTTTTATGTTTCCCGGCTTTCATACTCTTGAGGTAGAATCATTAAAGCCTCTCATTCGATATCAAAATAACTTCGAGGAATGCTTACATGATTACTACGTCGTAATTAGGATTCTTGTTGGGGAATTAATTCCACATTTTCCATATTATTCCAATTTTGGAGCACGTACATTACTCCCACTTAGATCATATACAGTACTCCCACTCAGATCATGTACATTACTCTCACTTGGATCATGTACAAGTAAATAATCATTAATTGGTTGTAGTTGAGACTCATATGAAATTAATTCATCATAATTTCTCAAATTTCTATCACTTGAATTAGGTCAACCTGAGTGTTTATTAATTATATGATTCATGTGATCCTGAGTTTCATAAAAAGATAAATCTTGACATATCTATCCCTACTTTGGCAAAAAAATTTCTATGAATGTAAGATCTCATGATTTAATTTTTGTCACACCTCTATTTTTGTGCTCACTTATGCACACATATCATTTTGATTGTTTAGAATATCTTATAAAGATACTATTTATTTCTCTTGGGCCTAATCTTCTATGTTTATGAGAATACACATGGACATACACAGCACAATCTCAAGATTTTAGAAAGTGAAGATCTGGTTTACGACCTATCCATAACTCATATAGTATGGTGGTAACCGATTTTGAAAGCACACGACTAAATATGTATATAGCAGTCAACAATGTATCACCCCAATATGTTATAGTCAAATGTGTTTGTGTCATCATAGACCTAACCATCTCAAGAATAGTTATATTTCTTCTTGTTGTAACACTATTTTATTGTGGACTAGTGAGAGTAGTCAACTGAAGACTAATTACTTTTTCATCACATAATTCTCTGAACTGATCAGAAAAGTGTTCACGACCACGGTCAATATTTAATGTTCTAATTTTCTTATCTAGTTCATTTTCTACCAAATTCATGAATCTTATAAAATAATTTAATGTTTTAGGCATAACTATAGTGTGTGAAATCATAGATAAATGTGATAAAAAAATTGCTTCATGTCTTGCCCTTAAATTCATTGGACTACATATATCTGAATGAATTTATTGTGATGGAAATTCTGCTCTAGTTTATTTTTCAAATGATTTTCTTGTTTTTTCGACGATACAATGTACATAGGTAGACAAATCTATCTTGTCATCCCAAGAACCCCTCTTTGGTTACCCTGATCATTTATTGTTGGTTAATGTGGTCAAGTTTAATATGCCACATATTGACATCATTATCACTATTGATAGATGATGCAACTAAGGAAAAACTAGTGTAACGATTAAAAGTTTTCAACATTTAATACATTAAAACCATCTGGAAAATAACTAAAACCAAAATTACATTGTTTCTAAAAATATATCAAGGTCTTATTGATGGAAGTTCAATTTAAAACCTAAATCTAAATTTCGACGAATATGTAGAATATACAATACATTATGTAGGAGTAACGTTTTGGGCCTATGCATGACCAACTTGCATGGGCCCATTCCTTTGACTTCAACTCATGAGTTGTTGCTGATGTATATCCATTTCACCATATGTGAAATTCATTGAAATTTCATGAAGGCAACTATATACTTTACGGCATGGCTTGTGGTGTCTAAGTCTTCTTAGACTCAGTACAGTCATGTGCAAAACGACCTTTCTTGCCACAATGATATAACTTAACTTTTGTCATGTTTGTCTTATTCATATGAGATTTTCCTTCCCATGTTGATTTGACTTCTATTTCTTTCTTGACTTGGAAGAATTTTGTTCTTTCCTTAACTGTGATGCACCAGATGAAATTTCTTTTCTTTCCAAAACCTCCAAGCTTGCAAGTTCTAATCATATACACATCAACATTTGACTTTAGCAGTCTTGAGATGATCACTCTCTAATTCCAGGTGGTGTCTAGCATCATCTAAAGTAGGGGTGTTCACGGGTCGGGTCGGGTTTTTTAAAATTTTATGAGACCCGATCAGGTCAGGTCACGCGAAGGTCGGGTCGCGGGTCGGGTCGCGCGAAGGTGAAACCCGATCGGGTGCGGGTCGGGTCGGTAGAAAAAAATAATGTTTTTAATGAATTAACTATTTTGAAATATAAATATTAGTTATTTTATGTCCCAAAAATTATCATATATATAAAGTTTTAATACAACAAAAATAATAAACAAATGAAATAAAAGTAAAAACTTTAAGAAAAAATAATAAATTTTTTAGAAAAATAATAAAAATTTTAGAAAAATAATAAAAATACTATAGGGTCGGGTCGGGTTTTAGTATCAAACCCGCAGCCCAACCCGAAAATTTCGAGTCGGGTGGAAAATTTGCAATTTTTTATTTAGACCCGCGCGGGTCGGGTTGGGTCACATTGGATCGGGTCGAGTCGCGGGTTGACCCGATCCTATGAACACCCCTAATCTAAAGTATTAATGTGCTTATTGTGGGGTCGAATGCATCTACATATACTCCCAGATATGTGAAAGAGAACAAATGATAACTTGGACTTCTTGTTCATCTGTTAAAAAAAATATAACAAGCATTTTCAGTTCATTATTCATGTATAACATTTGTCGCAGATGCTTTGTCATTGTAAGCTTTGGGCATTTCTTATATGTGCCAGTCTTGATCATGAGTGACCTCGATTTGGTTAAAGACATACTACTAAAACTTTCGGGTAATATAGATCATATGTCCTTAGCGGGGTCAAACTTTCTAAACTCTTTCATGGTGTCATTATCCATGCTGCTTAGTAACGTAATGCAAGCAATAGATTTATTTATTTTCCAAGCTTGATAAGAGTCACGGTCTTGCTTATGTTGGGTCGTGGTACCTTCCACAAGCTTTTCCATACTCATGGTTAGGATTTCAAGAATATTTTGGTATTCGACTACATACTGGATTCTCATACTCCAAATTTCAAAGTATTCACCATTCAATTTCTCACCGTTATTAAGTTCGAGGATATTGTGTTTTAATACGGAAGCCATGATAAACACAAAGTTTTCTATAGACATTTATGCACAATTATTAATGTTTTACTTTATAGGTAATCACATTGCCATGAAACATATTATGTTTAATAAAATTTCACAATATAGTTAGAGTCAAAAGATCACTATATGTTCAATCATCATCCAAGGACCCAATGCGAAAATATTATTAACATAATTAATCATGAAAAGTCATGTTCTAAAAAATTACATAAACATTTTAGAACTTTTTATCATTTGACAACCAATGCATATTTCACTACATAATTTAATTATTGAAATTAAATTTAAAATAAAACAATCATTCATTAACCATTTCTGATATAGATTACACCGTTAAGTTTCTGAGACGCACATCTCATGTCGACATGTCCACGATTCTTTACATCTAATCAGAAACTATTTCTGATATATGCAATCCACCCTAGGTGATCGGCTTTGGCGAAAGTCTTGAGAACCGTGACTTACTCACATGGATACCTAAACCTCTTATGGTACACATACAAACTGACGAATCCTATCTTGATACGTATTTGATTAACGAGTGCATCGTTCCACACCTAACAAATAACTATATTCCAGACCACGAAAGGTCTCTAACATACATGACATCTAAGTGGGGAGGATCTCACACAAAGTCAATGTTATCATATAGTCAAAGGATTACATATGCTACTCGACTCGAGGAGATTCCTATTGACGGTGGTGTGTACTTCCAACTATTAGGAATCACCTATGAGTCATTCAGTACTCGCTTTAACGAATACCCATATATATGTACGAGTTTCCCTTGCTCATAGTACATCGGGTTAAACCATTGGAACTCCAATTTCAATATACGGCATGTGCTAGTCTTCTAGGTTATAGGGATTTGACTGTATTCCAAAACCAATTACTCGAAATATTTACTTTAAGAATAGTTTATAATAATAATAATATTATCCCAATATCGGACCACTTAGTGTCTAGTATTGCTACATGACTATTCTAAGATCGATGTCATTTTTAGCATATTTATATATATCAATCTAATATACATAATGACTTTACCATTAATAAGGTTTGAAATGAAAATATAGTTATTTATTAATAAATAATAAAATATAATGTACAATATATTATTCGGATTGGCATTCTAAACACCAACTCCAACAAACTCCCACTTACTTAGTGCCAATCTGGATGGTACAGTGGTCTCATCTCCACCACATGTTTATCGAATAACTTACGAGGTAAGGCCTTAATATGCGGGTCTGCTATGTTGTCTTGTCCTTGAACCTTTAAGACCACTATGTCTTTTCGTTCAATAATTTCTTTAATAACGTGATATTTCATTTCCACATGTTTAGACTTGGAATGTGTTCTCGGCTCCTTAGCCTGCGCAATGGCTCCGCTATTATTACAGTACAATAGGATCGAATCCGCAATACTATGCACAATGCCAAGTTTTGTGATAAAGTTTCTAATCTAAGCAGCTTATTTAGCAACTTCTGAAGCCGCTATAAATTCCACATCAGTGGTGGAATCAATTGTTAAGCCTTACTTTGAACATCGCCAACTAACTGCACCGCCATTAAGGGTAAATATGTATTCGACTGTAGACTTTCTATCATCTATATCTCCTTGGAAGTTGGAGTCTGTAGAACCCTTAACTTGTAACTCATTTTCTCTATATATGAGAAATTTATCCTTAGTACCCTTAAGATATTTTAGGATATGTTTCACGGCTATCCAATGATCATTACCTGGATTAGATTGATATCAGCTAGTAACACTAACGCTGAAACTGATATCAGGTCTTGTATATAGAATAGCATACATAATCCTTCCAATACAAGAAGCATATGGCAAGTTAGACATTCTAATTCTCTCTTCCTCACACTAACTCTGGTTGTTCTATATAAAGCAGTTTTCACATCCATCTGCCATATCTCATTGTCATGATATGCAGCAATGGATAAAAGAATCCTAATGGATTTTAGCAGGGCTACTAGTGAAAAAATTTCCATATAGTCAATCCCAGGACATTGATTGTAACCTTTTGCTACCAGTCGGGTCTTAAAAGTTTCCACATTTCCATCGTGCCCTCACTTCTTTTTATAAATCCATTTACAACCAATAGGTTTAACTCCTTCAGGAAGTTCAACTAAGTCTCAGACTTGATTTTCATGCATAGAATCCATCTCGGACTTCATGGCTTCCTGCCATTTTCCCCGAATCAATATCCAATATCATTTTTTATACGTAGTCGGATCTATTTCCTCCTATAGGAGAACATCAAGGTTCGCATCAGACATTAAAAATAATCTCTCAAGAGGCCTTAATATTCTATTCGACTTACGTAACACATGTTTTATAGATCCTTCACCTAATTAGATCTCTGGTTCCATCTCAGGTTCCTTAATGTTGGGATCAAACTTATCAAGTTCAGTCTTTCTATAATTCCCACTTTCTCTCAAAAATTTATTTTCAAGAAAAGTGACAAAACGAGCAATAATTATATTTCGTTGCTCAGAATCATAGAATTGATATCCTAAAGAATTTTCAGGATATCCAACGAAACTATTATGTATACCCCATGGGCACTAGTTTATCTCGCTGCGCAACTCTAAGGTATTCAAGACAACCTCAAATCTTTAAATATGTAAGACTTGTATTTCTATCGTACTATATCTGAATGGGGTCGTAGAAATATCTTTTGATGGATCCCTATTAAATATGTGGGTAGCAGTAAGCAAAGCGTAACCCCAAATATAACATGGAAGATCTGTATAGCTCATCATGGAACGTACTATATCCAATAATGTACGATTTCTTTGCTCAGACACACCATTGTGTTGAGGAGTTCCTAGTCGGCTATATTGGGTGAGAGTCTTATTCTCCCTTCAATCACTTATGAATTCGTCGCTAATGAATTCACCACATCGATCTGATCGAAGACACTTGATGAATTTCCCGGTTTGTTTTTATACTTCGTTTCAGAATATTTTAGATTTATCAAATGTTTCTGATCTATGTCTCATCATAAATACATATCCATAGCTGGACTTATCATCCCTGAAAATCACGAAGTATGTTGAACCATCATGAGCGACATGATTTAATGGACCACACACATCACTGTGTATTAGCTGCAATAAATTTCCAGCACAGTGTCCAACACCAAGAAATGAAGCCTTTGTTATTTTCCCTTGGATACATAACTCACAAATTGGATAAGGATCTAAGGTAAGATCTTCAATCAAACTATCATTAACTAATTTTGATAGACGCCTAACACCTATGTGGCCCAATCTCATATGCCATAATTCAGTATTATTTAATTCAGATCTTTTACTTGTATTTTCCTCTACATTAAAGACATATTTATATGTTTCCAAAACATAGTGACCGTTAGATAAATTACATTCACATATCAAATAGTTGTCTTCATCATATAAACATAAAGCACCATCTTTAATGTTTATTTTATATCCTTCTTTATCCAATATCGGTAAAGATATTATTTGTCTAATAAGAGAGGGTACATAATAGCAGTCATACAAAATTAATTTACATCCATTAAGGATATCTAAAACTATTTTTCCTATGGCATTGACATCCAATGTCTCGCCATTCCCAACTCTAAGTTGGATCTCCCTTTTGTTCAACCTTCTTTTAACCCTCATTACCTGTCTGGAGTTGCAAATATGAGTGTGACTGCCGGTGTCTAACACTCATCTAGTATTTGCATCTAAGGCTAATGAGATGTCAATAATAGGAAAAATACAAAGCATACATGAGGGTCATGCTTTTCCTTTTCACTCTGGACAATCTTTTTTCTTACATTGTAGACATGCATCATGAGTTACGTGTGATCTTGTAGTCTTGTGCTTCTTGGAGTTTTTCTTTGATACATTGTTCTTTCCCATTTTGATTTTCTTCGACTTTCTTGAAGTCTTCGAAGAACTTGTTCCACCATGGAGGTACAAAGTGGGATTTCCTTCCTTTAAACCTTGTTTCGCTGTGCGTAACATGTTATGAAGCTCTTCATAACGGGCTTGCATCAAATACATATGAAACTTTAACACAAAGCCAGCGTAAATACCAGGAAAAAAATATAGAATCAAATTACGGCGTAGCTGTTCATCAATCGTTATGACATGTTATTCCAAATATTGGATCTGGTCTATCATGATCAAAACATGAATTCTAACAGTTCATCCATCTTTGAGCGTAGCATGAAACAATTCCTTAGACCTCCGTTATATTTCTATTTCTTGATTTGCTTCAAACAACTCATTGAGTGTTCTCATAATGCTCCAAGCATCAGGTACCTCTATGTACTGTCTAAGCAAATCTGCAACCATTGATCCTAAAATGTAGGATTTCACCCTTAGGTTATCATCCTTCCATTTTTCAAAAGTTTCTCGCACTTCGGGAGTGGAATCATGATCGATTTCAACAGGCAATGGATTTATCGTCACATAACTCAACTTTTCAAACTCCAAGATAAGACGGATGTTAATTTCCCATTCAAAATAATTCTCTACTCCTTTTAGTTTATTAGAATCCAAAAGTCGCATTAATGGATTTACGACAGCAATCTACAAGACAAAAATTAAACACTAGAATGATATTTTTTCATTTCAATATAAAAACACTAATATTATTATGGATTTTAAATTTATTAGTGCCTTCCCACTACTTTACGTAATTCCATAATCTTGCTTAACGGAAAAATATAAATTCAAATTTTATAACGAGAAATAGATCCCATGACATTTACTCCAGCATCACAATAATGACAGTTTTTGCCTTCATAAACTCATTAGGTAGACCTCCAAGGTCAATCACATTCATGTGACTCCTAGTTTGGTCATGAACCGTTTCTTATCCTCATACTAATGACGGTATTGGATTAAGACGTGTTCTAGGTGTATACTTGTCAATGTGCACTAATGGGTTTAGTAAGTAGACCCTCATAATAATGACGGTATTGGGTGACTACGTTAACTCAACACGCTGCATCTAATATTTTACTGGAGCGACCTAGGTTCCGAGCACTTATACCCTCACAATAATGACGGTATTAAGCATAACTAGTAAGAACTCATTCATCTCTGTATTGACAAGACGGACCATCCAATAATGCTCCAACATTATTAATATTATTACTTAAATAAAGTAATCACTTTATCACATAAGGTTTATGACAATCAAGTCATTAACTTGCTTGGGTCAAAATTAAAATTTTAATTTAAAAACATGCAATGCATATCCAATATGACTTATGCATAATTAAATTAAAAGTATCGTGATATAGATTCAAAACACATGTGTTGTGTGGTTAAGACCTGTGCTGATACCATTATGTTGAGGTAGATGTGGAACCTATAGGATCATATCGGTGCCCCGCGCAGCGGAAGTGGGTCTAACCCATGGACATCTAGCATCAGTGTATTTTTAAAATATTTTATGGAAAATTACATTCAGTTACGAGTCCGTAGGAAAACACGGGGACCAAATCGGAGTCTGGAAACTCAGGAACGGAGTCGCGATGCCCACAACTCTGAAAGTTGAGTGTCACGACGCTAGAGAGCAGAGTCGCGACGCCTCCCTGTGTAAAATATTGACAGTGCGTAAATTTACCTTCAAATCAATTCTAAACACTTCCAGTTTTCTCCAAATACTTCAATACACATAAAATCTAATTTTAGCATCAAAACCAATTTCAACACATATTATACAACAAACATACATGTATTCTAAATACATATATGCATTTCTTTGAATCAAAATACAAAATAAATTAGAATCCCACAATAAAGTGACTCATAAATAATTCTAGGTTACTCAAAGGTGGTCAAGTGATTCTAGAATGGTAGTCATATCTCTAAGCTTTCATCTACAGTTCCAAACTCTAATTTTATGTTCCATGTCCAACATGAACATATTGTGTTTATACTTCCAAATCATCCTTACATAATTAATTAGCCTAATTTCAACATCAAGCTATGTTATTATGTATCTAATACATAATACATCACTATATGTCTCAATAATGATAACTCACTAATGAAAAACATAACTTTGGAGAAGATCAAACTTACCTAGCAATGTTGATTCAAAGATCCAATCTACTTCTCCTTGTTGAAATGTTGTGGAGAAATTCCAAAGTTAGCAAGTTTGGCTCCAAGATCCAATCTTTATTTCTCCTAGTTGAAATATTGTAGAGATCTTCCAAATCTTCTCTAAATATTTCTCCAACTTAGGCTAATTTCTATAACTCTTACTTATTTTTCGCTTTCTCAAGCTTGATTAAAATCTTTGCTCAAGATTGCTATTTATAGTAAAACTTATGTAATTTTTAATTAATAAAAGTTCTAATTAACTTTTATGTGGGCTTAATCCAATTTGTCCAAATATTTATAATTAGGTATGACTAATCACTTTTGTCTACCACTTTGATTTAATCCAATTAAATCAAGACAAAGTTTAATTAATGGATTAGCACATGTCTACCACTTTGATTTAATCCAATTAAATCAAGCCAAATACATTTATAATTACATATTTATAATTATCAAAATATCCTCAACTGGTAGAGATATTTATGAAATTACTATAAAGCTCTTGTTTAATTTTGGATTAATCCAATTGGGTCAAAGTATATAATCAATGTTATCCATTAACACTGAATTATTTTGGTTGGTAATTATAATATCGAATATTATTTATTATAAAAAATTATTGGCTACCCAAGTGCACAACGAGTACACTTCATATTGTGGGACTCTCTACGTTCAGACATGTTCGTCATATAAGCCTAGCTTATATGTACGTAATACGACCACCTCCGAATTCGCGAAGAACATGAACGATCTTTCTGAACTGATCAAGTCGAGGTCATCACATATATTTTTCAATCCCTCCGTCGTAGGCTATCCGAGTTGTGCTTAGAATATATAGATTACACCGTCAAGTTTCCGAGGCGCAAATCTCATGTCGACATGTCCACGATTCTTTACAACTAATCAGAAACCATTTCTAATATATGCTATCCATCCTAGGTGATCGGCTTTGGCGAAAGTCTTAAGAATCGTGACTTACTCACATGGATACCTAAATCTCTTATGGTACACATATGGGCCGACGGATCCTATCTTGATACGCACTTGATTAACGAGTGTATCGGTCCACACCCAATGAACATCTAAAGGCCAGACCATGAAAGGTCTCTAACATACATGGCATCTAAGTTTGAAGGATCTCACATAAAAACAATGATATCATATAGTCAAAGGATCGCATACGCTACTCGACTCGAGAAGATTCCTATTGACAGTGGTGTGTACTTCCAACTATTAGGAATCACATGTGAGTCATTCAGTACTCGCTCCAACGAATACCCACATGTCTATACGAGCTTCCCTTGCTCATGGTACATCAAGTTAAACCATTGGAACTACAATTCCAATATACGACATCTGCTAGTCTTCTAGGTTATAGGAATTTGACCGTATTCCAAAACCAACGACTAAGAATATTTACTTTAAGAATAGTTTATAATAGTAATATTATCCCAATGTTGGAGCACCCAGTGTCCAATATTACTACATGACTATTCTAAGGTCGATGTCATTTTCAGACATTATAATACATTATTCAGATTAGCGCTCCAAGCACCAATTCCAATACATGTCATTATTAGTTTTGTACAAAAAGATATTAGAGCTTGAAATAGGCCAAATTTAATGCTTAAAACATCAAAAAATTGCATTTAATTTCGATTTTCTAGCATTTAATCATGCAATATTTATAGCTCTCATACCAATTATAGGAACAAATCTCTATTAACATGGAAAAAATTCATGAATTACCTACTTAGGATCTAACCAAACATGCATTACTAACCTAGGATTTATTCACTTCCATAATGAAATAAATCTTTATTTTCACGACATAATTGCTAACCTTTTTTCTGCAGAGATTTCTCAAATGGATGTGGGCCGGATTTGACCCATCATAGGTAACCCAAACCCGATCCATTTCCAACATCAATCGATCAAGACGGGTTAGGATTTACTATTCTCAATCTCATCCCAATTATGTATTTGGGACGAACTTGTACGAGTTGTACTAGCTATTGGATTTAAATAATTTTTCATCCCAAATTCATGTTTAAAAGCTCACGGCAGACATCTCCTTGCACACCTCAGCATAACAGTGTCTCTGAAAGGAGAAATCGTACCCTATTGGATATGATATGTTTCATGATGAGTTTTGTTGATATACCAATGTCATTTTTGGGATATGATCTCCAAACAGCCTTGCATGTTCTAAATAGAGTTATGACCAAATCCACTCTCAAAACCTCATATGAGATATGGTATAGGAAATATCCTAATTTAGGATATTTGAGGATTTGGGGTAGCCTAGCTTATGTAAGGAAAGTCTTTACGGAAAAGCTAGATTCAAGATCTGAAAAATATCAATTCATATGGTATCCCAAGGATTCGATGGGATATTACTTCTACATTCCCTATGATCATAAGATAGTGGTTAGTAGGAATGCTACATTCCTTGAGGACCGTTTGGTTCAAGAAGGAAGTACCAGAAAAGAAGTGTACCTAGATGAGGAAGTCTCTTAAGAAGAGAATTCTGAAAAATGAATTGACTCACCTCAGAAGGAACCAGAACAAGTTGGGCAAAAAACAAGCCTCCAAGAAATCTAAGCCCACTAGAGGCATATCGAAGAAAATGAAGGAAAAGAAGGCCCAAGATGAGTGCTTTTATTGCAAGAAGAATGGACACTGGAAGAAGAATTGTCCACAATACCTTGCGAGCTTAAGAAAGCAAAAAGAAGGTACGTCCTCATTCTTTGTTATTGAAATGGATCTTGGAATAAGTTCCATATCTCATTCATGAATTTTAGATTCTGCTGCGACCTCACATATTTGTATGTCTCCAAAGATTCTAAAGAGTAAGAGGTTGCTTAAGGAATGAGAAGTGGTCTTTAAAGTTGGGAATGGAGAGCTTGTCTCCGCAACCACTGTAGGGACGTGTCAACTTCCTATGCCATCAAGACATTTAATTTTATTAAATAAAGTTTTACAATTTCCTAGTACAATAAGGAACATTATTTCCATTCCAGTATTGACAAAATGTAATTATTAATTTCATTTTATCAATGAGAAATACAATATTTATTATCTGAATAAATTTGTTGGCATTGCACTAAATATAAATGGATTGTATGTCTTGCAAATGAATGAGAACCATAACAACAAAAAAGACCAAGAGATAATTCCAATTCAAGATTCCTTTGGCACTTAAGATTATGTCATATTGGAGAGAAAGGAATTTCACAATTGGAGAAAGAAGGCTTACTTTCTTCATTAGGTTTAGAATCTTATCCAACTTGCGAATCATGTCTCAAATGAAAAATGACCAAATCACCTTTTGTAAGACACAACGAAAGAGTTAAAGAAATATTGGAACTCATATATACTGATGTATGAGGCCCACTTAGCATAGTGGCCAAAGGTGGCTTTTAATACTTCGTTATTTTCACTGACGATTATTCAAGATTTTGGTATTTGTACGTACTGAAACATAAGTCAGAAACTTTTGAAAAGTTCAAAGAGTATACACTACAAAAATTAGACCATTTAGCGTCGAATTATTTCGACGCCATAAGTCAATGTTTCGACGTAAAAGACAATTAGCGTCGAAGTAATTAGACGCAAAAAAGGGACGCTGAAATGTCGACGACAATCACTTTTAGCGTCGAAATGATTAAATGCGACGCTAAAAAACTATATTTTGCGTCCAATTTATGTCGACGCTAAAGTAAATTTTCCGACGCTATAGGTTATATTTGGCGACGAAATAATTCGCCGCCAAAGTAAAAATTTTAGCGTCGAAACTTGTCGACGCTAAAGTATATTAAAAAAGTAATATATGTACGCTTACAGCGGCCATTTACTTGAACTATTAAAAGTTGACTTTTGCGTCGAATTATTTCGTCGCTAATAGTTCAAAAATTTATTTTTTAAAAAATTATTAATTTACTTCTTTTTTGGTCAAAAATATTTAATTTAATATTTAATTTAGTTGAAAAAAAAATATAATTAATAACAGAATTATGAAATATTATAATAAATATTATATTGAAATTTGTTTTAGAAAAAAAAATATTATATTAAATCTATTTGTTCAAAATGTTTACACAAAACCAAATATAAAATTAATTGCTACTGTGATGGGGGACGCTCGAGCCCGATGCACCCTGACTGACTGAGGCCTCAAACATCTGACGGAAAGCCAGCATTTGCTGTTCCAAACTGCTCATCTTCTTCTCGTGGTCCATCATCTTCTTCTCGTGGTCCACCATGACCTGTTGTAGCTTCTCCTTAGTCTGCTGTAGCTCGTCTCGGGTGCTGGCTAGCTCGTCTTTGGTGGTGACTAACTCGTCTCGAAGAGAGACATTGTCCGAATTAACACTATTGTGTGCAAATGACGTTGGCTTTTTACGAGTGCCAAGGCCAACGTTGTAAGCTGTCTGATTCTTGAAAACCAATTGCGACAGCTGCTCATCTGGTATGGGGTCGGACCCTGTCTCCTGAGTTTGATGTTGGAGTTCCATCATTTCGTTCTGTTTCAAAAAATAAGTTAATATTAGAATTTGAGAAAAAAATTAACATATATAATATTAATTATTTTATTTTAAAAACTGAAACTTACATAGCAGCGTTCGGCTTCTTCATTTATCCATTTGTTCCTCTCATTGTAATGTGTCACACAGAAAAAATCTGGAAATGATTGCACATCACCTGTGCTACTCTGTTATAAACAGAAAATAAATTCAATATTATTCCAGATTAGTAAAAACAATTAACTGTTAAATTTTACGTTAGGATATATTTACCTCAGAATGTTCGGCACGATGTTGGATAAATGGCTTCGAACCTCCACGGTGGTTAAAACGCAAGTGACTTCGATTTTCCGCATTTGCGTGACATTTATCCTGTATTTACCAACACTGTAAGTACCGAAAACAAAGACAATTATAAATTTCCGTTTATTTCAAAATTTACCTCGTGTTTTTTGCTAGACCAAAGCTCACATAAGAATGTCCAATATTGTTCCTCTATAAAATCAGGCTTGTGTTGTGGAGCATTTGAAGGTCCATGTTCGTCGAATATTGGTTTAAGGACTTTTGTTCTATAATCTTTATAACTTTTCCCCATGTGGTAGTCAATATATTGTTGGACATTCACTTGGGTCAGATCGAAGTCGAACCATTCCTACATGAAAATTCGAGTAAAAAATAAGTATAAAATAAAAATGTTAAATAACAAACAATATCGAAAACTTACAAGTAGCGAAGGGAATAGCTGGTTCATTTTCGTCTCTCACGGTATTTTTCTCCAAGATACGTAGTTTTGGGGAGCTTCATATCAAGCTGCAGCTCATATGGCTATATTAAACGCTGAATTATGTTGTCCGACTTGAGTGTGTCCATCAGCTGATATCTCTATCCGGATACGGCCGTGAGCCTTAACGTACTTAGCCAACCCCAGGCCACGGGTGCGTCCTCGACCCTTCACTGTACTGGACTCACCTGTGCTAACAGAGGAATCACCAAGGCCAGTTGCCTTTGCTGATGTAGATGGAGTCGCGTTAGCCCGTTTGCGATTGCCCGGTGCCATCTGCAAAAACCCGTCGCATTAGCGTCATCAAATTGCTAAAACCAAGTTTGACTATAAATATTTCGAACTAAATGCCATAAAGAAAGAATAAGAGCAAGCCTCATGCAGGCAGTACGCATATCGTAGCACACTTCTTTTACATTCATGCCAAAAATAATTCCAAAGTTCATATACATATCCATACATGTCAATACAACTTAACAAAAGCGCTTATAACATCGAATGCTCACATTCGTTTTCAAATTCATTCATTCATTTATTCATTTCACATATGCATTCATTATCCATATAATCTACGAGTTCCATCATACATGTACATACACACAGTCACACACACAATCATCATACAACCAACCACGAAGCACATTTAACAACCAATACATCACAAGGCACACAATCAAACAATACATACATATCACGACACACCAAACTCATCACACGACTTCTCATGCACACGCATAACCATAACAAACATTCCAAAACACGACTCAAACACTCACATACAAACAAACATATCCAACCTATACGTCTCTTAACATCATAAGTATATACAAATACATACTATATACTTATACATTTTCATTCACACATACAATTCATTAATCACTACATATATTCATTCAGAATCGACGACACATGATGTTCTGCTTAGAACAGCTGCTGTTCTGGAAATTAACAGCCCAGAACAGCAGTTGTACTGGGCAGGACATGTTGACCGTTAAATAATTGACTCCTCCGCCAAGAATGACTCAACTCAAGAAATCTCATGTGCCCTGTGTATCCGATTTTATTCCGTAATCGTTGCGAAGGTGTTTGACCCGCACAAACTGGACATGCCATGTATCCCTTAGTGCTCCATCCAGATAATGAACCATAAGCTGGAAAATCATTAATGGTCCATAATAATGCGGCATGCATATGAAAATACTGCTCTGAAGCTGCATCATAGGTATGCACACCCACATTACATAATGTTTGTAACTCCTCGATCAATGGTCTCAAGTAAATATTTATATCTTTGCCAGGTGAACGTGGACCAGGGATAAGCAATGACATAAACATGAACGGATCCTTCATACATTTCCATGGAGGTAAATTATATGGAATGACAATAACAGGCCATATGCTATAAGAGTTGTACATATTCCCAAATGGGTTAAAACCATCAGAGGCAAGACCTAACCTGACATTACGGGGGTCCTCAGTGAAACGGGGGTACATGTCATCAAATTCCTTCCATTCGGTTCCATCCGCAGGATGTCTAAGTATGCGCTCCGCACCGATCCTCTTTTCATGATGCCACATCATATCAGTCGCTGTGTGTCGTGACATGAACAATCTCTGCAGCCTGGGCGTTAAAGGGAAATATCGCAATATCTTTTGAGGCACTTTCTTCCCCATACCACGGACTTTGTAACGACTTTCACCATATATCGGACAATGTTCAAGTGATTCATACTCGGCACGAAATAATACACAATCAAACTTACAAGCATGAATGGATTCATACCTCATTCCCAGATCACGCAACATTTTCTTTGCCTCGTAGTACGACTTAGGCAATTCGCTTCCAACCGGTAACATTTGGGCCAGTAACTCTAACATCATATCGATACTTTTGTTGGTCATTCTGTTGATCACTTTAATGTGTAATAATTTCACAACGAAATTCAAGATCGACATTCCAGCACCTTCAAATGGAATTTTTTTTGCCTCATCAAGTAGTTCACTAAATAAATTTTGATCATTTCCACTTAACACTGGCATGTCACCACTAACACTATGACCAAGTTGTGGACCTTGTAAGTCATGCAAAATATCGGTGATCTCATCGTTTGCAGGTTGATTGTAACTACTGCTCCCTTCGCCGGAATCAAAAAACTGTGACTGAGAATGATACTGCTCACCGTGATAAATCCACGTACGGTAAGTTGGTGATATTCCTGGCATGTATAAATGATTATGAACTTCATCTAACCGCTTCCTTTTCCTATTCAAACAATTTGTACATGGACAACGAACACGACCTTCTGCATCAATGTGTTGCTTTGCGACTTCCATAAACTGATACACTCCATTACGATATTCAACACTCAATCTATCCAGAGAGCTCATCCAATTTCTATCCATTTCAGCATAATACCTAAATATAATAATATAATTATTAGATATCATATTATAGTAATCAACATTACTAATTCATTAATACTTTATTTAAGCATATATATATATATATTGGTTGATAAATTAAATAGTTTACAGAAAAATTCTATTTTGTTAATTAATATACTTACTCTACATATATGAATCATAAATCACTAACAAACAGCATATAAACAACATATATAATCATAAAAATTGAAAATAATAAAGAAATATGAAAGAAGATTTACCTTATCAGAAATTGATTATAATTTTATTGAATATTTTTAGGAGAATTGTGAGGCTGTAGAGGAGAAATTCTCAGATTTCAGAAGATGAAAATGAAGAGAATGAGAGAAAAAATAGAGGGGGAGAAGGGTTGGTGGCATTCTGCATTTTAATCTATATTTAGCGTCGCATCTGATAATTCGACACTAATTGTTACTGTTTTAGCGTCGAAACAAATATTTCGACGCTAAATGTCTGGTTTTTGGCGTCGACATAAATTTAGACGCTAAATATTCAAGGATTGTCGGTGGAAACTTCATAAACTTTTAGCGTCGAAGCTTATTATTCGACGCTAATTGTTGTTGTTTTTAGCGTCGAAACAATAATTTCGACGCTAAATGTCCGACATTTAGCGTCGACATAAATTTAGACGCTAAAGATTCAAGGATTGTCGGTGGAAACTTCATAAACCTTTAGCGACGCTATATAGTCGACGCTAAATGTCCAGTTTTTGGCGTCGACACAGATTTTTTACGCTAAAAATTTAATATTTAGCGCCAAAAATTATTGCAATAGTTAAATTATTTTGCGTCGAATACTATTCAATGCTATAGTTATAATTTTAGCGTCGAACAATGTTTTCGACGCCAAAAGTTGAGTGTTTGGCGTCGAAATTTTTGTCCGTCGCTAAAGTTATGACAATTAGCGTCGAAAATGATATTCGACGCTAAAAGTGAGTTTTGGCGTCAAATATTATGTCGACGCTAAAAGCCATAATTCTTGTAGTGATAAGAATGAAGTAGAAAACCAATTATAAGACACGTTGCATCAGAGCGGAGGTTATAGATTATGTAGACACATTGCATTAGATAAGGGTATTAAATACACATTGCATCATAGCAGAGATTATAGATTATGTAGACACATTGTATTAGATGAGGGTATTAGATGATCCCCTGATTATAGTATAATTTTATAATAAAACAAAATTGGGACTCTTGACCATTAGTTAATTAAGGACTATAAATAATAAATTTTAAAAAAAAATCAGGGCCCTTAAGTAGGCAGCCAAGATCATCTTTAGGAAGACAGGACATCGATATCTAATATGGAAAATACTCTTTTCTATTGATGTAATGACAGGGTGTTTCAACTCAACTTATGCTCGTCTCTCTGGCTATAGACATGAGAATAGTTCAGAATTCATGATTTTTAAGGCAAATTCAGGACCCATCCGATTTTTCATTCGAGAAGAAAAATCATCATGAATTATGACTGAAATTAATAATTGGAATGAAAATTCATCCTAAATTTCATACTGAATGATATATGATTCCGAAATCCCTTACCAAACGCAAATAATCTTAATACATTCCATTAAATAATTATCTAATTCTGTTTAAAAAAGACTTATTTGTAATGTAACTGCCAAACCTAAAATAAATAACAACTTAAAATCTTAGAATATATATTTTCTAATATGTACAAAATAAAACCTACTAAAAAAGTTATTTAAGGAAACTAAATGAATAATGTCGGTGTAAAATTTCACCTATCTATCGAGTATAAATCTCAAAGTGGCATGGTCTTCCTCTGTTGGGATTATGATTAGGATTAGGATGGGTTCATTTTATGTATTCCTTTCCTTGGACTAGGAACCTCAAATTAAGAAGCTGAAAAAAATG
The DNA here is from genome assembly GCA_019454045.1 of Zanthoxylum bungeanum. Lineage (NCBI taxonomy): Eukaryota > Viridiplantae > Streptophyta > Magnoliopsida > Sapindales > Rutaceae > Zanthoxylum > Zanthoxylum bungeanum. The sequence goes on from SKCR01015489.1 coordinate 48,745, forward strand.
AGCCCAATGTTTCATTTTTTACATTTTCAATTCAACACTAAATTTAAATTCAAAATCAAAACGTGATCACAACGTTACTTTTATAAAAAAATTTCTTACCTTCTTACCAAAGGATGGAGGATTTTATATAGATGATTTTTATTTGACTTGTGTTTGAGTAACTTTTGTGATATGTATTCAAGCTTTTGTGACTATATGTGATACATTACAATTTAGGCTTATGTTAAGTGGTATTTAGGAGAAATCCTTTAGTACCATCATTGTATGAGTGACGTAATATCACAAATCAATAATTATATAACATATAGAAATTGTATTAAATAAAACTATCATTTTTACTATCTAACACACATGCCAAGATATTATTGGATTTTTATATGGGTGATATGGTACCGCCGTTACATAATATAATTTTTTCGATATTTAGACACATATAATTGCACTTTCATTGGGCAATGATTCATCCACTATTTGATTAGTCATCTTTGGACTGATATTGAGAATTAGGATATTCTCTTTATTTTTTGTCTCCCCTTATCTCTCATACTGCTATCATTTAATAGTAATGATATGTACATATAAAAATACGCAATAAATTACACATAAATACTAAAAGATAAAAATTTTCCATAATAAAAAATATAACTACATGATAAAAAATTATTTCGGTCTTTTCTAGTTACGTATAATTTGGTATGCATTTATCTTTTTTTAATCATCTAATGACATGTGCCATACGACTTGATCTCTATCATCTTTTATTTTTGTGTATGTCACATATCATTAGATATATCACAAAAAGAGACAATGAGAGAAAAAATTAGGAGAGGATCTCTGTCTAATTTTGAGACAAATGAGGCACATACATGCATGCATGGACCTCTTTAAAAGAGTATGAAATTTAAATATTGTTGGTGGTATAGTGTCATTAAACGGAAAACAAACATGCATTAAACAATCCAATCCATAACATAAAAGTATATCTACACTAACATGCATAAACCCTAAAACTTTGAGAACAAGAAAAACCTTGTAAATGACGTCTAAGTCGAGATGTATCTCTGTCCTTTAGAACTTATTAGCCCCGTCTCGGTGCTCTATAGACTTTGTGGCTAATGTTCTCCCAGGATAACTTGGATTCCTCTTCTTCAAGGGGCACTCCTTAAGAAGATCTTGAACTTGGAAATGGAGGAACTCTCTCTTGACTCAAAACCACAATATGAGACTCTTGTATTTAGGATGAATTCAGATCTCTGAAAATAACCATGGAGGCCTTCTTATAAAGGCATGGAAGGGTGCCTTAAGGGCACCCTTTGGGTCGGGGTGCAACCCTCCAAAGGGTTATACCCCTCCCATGCATCCATTGGGGCATGTTATTCTCAATTGAAGGACATGTCCCTATGGGGTACCATCCAAGGGACATGTCTCTCCTCCATCCATACAACAATATTTGAAGAATTTTCAACAATCCCCCACAATTCTTCAAATATTAATGCAGACACTTGAGAGAGTTTTTGTGAAATAAAGCTGCATCAAAATAGGTAGCTTTCGCCTTGAACCTTTCCTAGTGAATGACAATCGGATTTACTTGGCAAACCAGTGACTCATAGTCTTGAACTGTCCTACCCTTGGTGTAATCCAAGACAATTGCCAACACACAGCTTTACTTTGACCATTTCCCGTTCTACGGTTGTGTTCATTTCGGCCCTGAATAACAGTCTCAGATTCATCAAGCACTTTAAGGAAATCAGCCTGTAAAATCCCATGGAAGCGGCCTCACTTCTTACTTGAAATAGGTGATCTACTATGAAAATGTAATCTGCCTTTACCCACATTAGGACTCATCTCCTAATATAGTGATCATTAAAAGCCTTAGCTTATCCTAACCTTGACAGACAGCACTCGACGTCATTATCGGAATGGGAAAGAGTACAAAACTCTTCAGTGTTTATTTTTAATTGCACAAAGTTTCAGTTGTCCCTTTTGAACCTAGATCATGGGATCTCCAGTCAGTTAGGTTGGGTTTCCACAGTGACAATTCTTAATTTATATGCTACAAGCCCATTCCCCTCGATGACTTCTCAACTTGCTCTCTAGTTAAACCTTTAGTAAGTGGATCCGCTAGGTTTTCCTTCAACTTAACATAATCGATCAATATTATGCCACTTGAGAGCAGTTGACTTATGGTATTATATCTCCGATGTATATGTCGAGACTTACCATTATACATTGTATTTTGGGCTCTCCCAATAGCCGATTGGCTATCACAATGTATGTTTATCGCTGGCATTGGTTTGGGCCAACTTGGAATATCCTCCAAGAAGTTTCAAAGCCATTCCGCTTCTTCCACTGTTTTGTCTAATGTTATGAACTCTGATTCCATAGTAGACCGGGCAATACATGTTTTCCTCGAGGATTTCCATGACACGGCTGCACTACCAAGTGTGAAAATAAATCCACTCGTAGATTTGGAATCCATTATATCAGATATCCAGTTAGTATCGTTGTATCCCTCTAGAACAGCAGGATATCTCGCATAATGCAGCCCATATTTTGAAGTTTCTCTCAGATACCTCAAAACTCTTACTATGGCTTTCCAGTGGTTATGTCCTAAATTGCTCGTATATCTGCTAACCATGTTCACAGCTTGAGCGATATCAGGTCGTGTGCATTTCGTGAGATACATCAGACTTCCGATAATCCTCGAATACTCTAATTGCGATACGCTTGAGATAGTATTCTTTGATAGATGAAGAGTTAGGTTAGCTACTCCCAAATCTTTCATATGAAATTTCCTGGATAACACTTTCTTGGTAGACTGAATCATTTCATGATTACTACCAAATATCAGTTTATCATCTACGTAGAGACACTCAATGACATATCCTTTTTGAGTTGATTTAGTGTACACACACTTATCACACTCATTGGTTTTAAACTCACTTGACAACATCTCTTTGTCAAATTTCTCATGCCAATGTACATGTGCTTGCTTTAATCCGTACAAGTTTGCACACCTTCTGTTCTTGTCCAGGAACATTAAACCCTTCTGCTTGTTCCATGTAAATCTCTTCATCCAATTCACCATTTAAGAATGTCGTCTTTACATCCATTTGATGTATTTCAAGACCAAATATAGCTGCTATGGCTATGAGCATTCTTATCATCGTGATACGAGTCACTGGTGAATAGGTATCAAAGTAATCAAGGCATTCTTTTTGTCTATAACCATTTATGACAAGCCTTGTCTGGTACTTATATATTGATCCATCTGGTTTCATCTTCCGTTTGAATATTCATTTGTAGCCCAATGGCTTACAACCTGGAGGAAGATCAACCAACTCCCAAGTATGGTTTTGAAGGATTGAATCAATCTCACTGTTGATAGCCTCTTTCCACAAAGGTTCCTTTGTCGAAGACATTGTTTCCTTATAGCTTTGAGGCTCATTTTCTAACAAGTATGTTAGAAAATCGGGTCCAAATGACTTAGATGTTCTAGCTCTTTTGCTACGTCTAGGTTCATTTACCTCAACATTTTTTCATGTTGATCTGACTCTTGGTCAACCTAATCATTGTCCTTGAAAGTATCAATAGTTCTTTTGAGAGACTCTCTTCTTTGTCTTTCCTTACAAGGAAATGTCTATTCAAAAGTGTCGCATTCTTTGACTCAATTATCATATTCGAATTGATGTCAGGAATCTCAGACTTGTGTACTAAGAATCGATACGCACTACTGTTGCGAGCATGTCCGATGATTATACAATCAACAGTTTTGGGTATTATTCTAACCTTCTTAGGTTTAGGAACCATTATTTTGGCAAGACACCCCCACACTTTCAGATATTTATAGGAAGGTACACAATCTTTCCATAACTCATATGGTGTCTTGTCCAATCGTCTGTGAGGTAGCTTGTTCAGAACGTAGTTAGCGGAAAACAAGGCTTCCCCCCACAAGTTCTGGGGTAAACCAGAGCTTGTCAACAAAGTGTTTATCATTTCCTTCAACGTTCAATTTTTATGCTCATCAATCCTGTTTTGTTGAGGCGAATAAGGAGCAGTAGTTTCGTGAATAATTTCATGATTGGAACAATATTCACCAAATGGTGACACATATTCACCACCTCTATCACTCCTGATTCTTTTGATTTTCTTGCCAAGTTGATTCTCAACTTCGTTCTTATAGTGTATAAAGCTCTCAATAGCTTCATCTTTGCTCCTCAGTAAATACATATAAAAGAATTTTATGCTATCATCGATAAAAGTGACAAAGTACTTTTTATCACCTCTTGTTTGCACAATATTCATATCACACACATCAGTGTGTACAAGTTCCAATGGTTCATAACATCATTGATGAAATGATGCTCTATGTATTTTTGTTTAAACACATGCCTCACATTTATGTTGGCTATCAATTACAAATTTAGGTGTAAGGTCCATGTTAATTAATTTACACATCGTATCATAATTAACATGTCCTAACCTCTCATGCCATGCATTTTGTAGCTTTATTATTATTAGCACTGTTTCGATTGACTGTCATTACATTGAATTTGAAAAGGCCCTCAGTGAGGTATCATTTTCCTACATAGACATCATTTTTGGTCAATACAAACGTGTCAGAAACAAATACAAGCTTAAAGCCATTATTGCTAAGGAGAGAACCCGAGACCAAGTTCTTCCGAATATCTGGAACATGCAAAATATTCTTCAATGTAAGCTCCGTTCCGGATGTCATCTTCAGAACCAATGTGCCTTGTCCAACAACTCTAGAGGTAGACGAGTTTCCCATAGTCAGATGATCACCACCATCGACCTTCTGATACGAGGAAAATATCTTGCTATCAACACAGATATGACGAGTAGCCCCAGTGTCTACCCATCATTCTCTCGGATTCCCAACCAAGTTGACTTCAATTACCACTGCTGAGATGTTCATCTCTAAGATCTCATCAGTTAACTACTCATCTTCAGTGACATGGGCCTCAATTTTCTTTTTCTTGCCCTTGTCCTAAGACTTCTTATTTCTGCAGTTCTTTGCAATATGACCGTTTTTTCCACAATTGAAGCACTTCCCCTTGAACTTATTGTTTGCTTGGAAAGAATCAGCTCCACTGTTCTTTCTCTTTTTTCTACATTTTCCATCCTCGACGATGTTGGCCTTAGACTCCATAGTCTTGTAGCTGGTCTTTTCAGACTTTTTGTTGTCCTCTTCGATCCTTAATCGAACTCCAAGGTCTCCAAGGCTCATCTGTTTGTGTTTCAGATAGCTTCTGAAGTCCTTCCATGATGGAGGTAACTTTTCAATGATAGTGGCAACTTGAAACGTCTCACAGAGTTTCATACCCTCATCCAATATTTCATGAATGATTAATTGCAGTTCAGCCAACTGAGACATTATTGTTCTTGAATCTACCATCTTGTAGTCCAGGAACCTACCCACGATAAATTTCTTTTGTCCGGCATCCTCGATTTTATATTTCTTGTCGAGAGATTCCCAAAGAATCTTCGCAGAAACCATGCCTTGGTACATATTGTACAGGGTATTGTCAAGTCCACCCAAAAGGTAGTTCTTGCACAAGAAGTCGTCAGATGACCATGTCTCTTCCCGCAGTTGCTAGGCTATTTTTGATTCACCCTCCACAGGATCCCGAGGATCTTTGATGTATTTAGCCAACTACAGAGTTGTCAGGTAGAACAACATTTTGCTTTGCCACTGTTTAATGTTTACCCCACCAAACTTTTCTGGTTTTTCTCCATGAGAAACCGGTACTGTGATGTTTCCGCTAGCCATATGTAAATGGAAAACCAACAGGGATCAATAAGTCTACAAAAGACAATTTTCATAAGGATCAACAAATGATCTTGTTCAAGTGATATACCAAGTATCCATTCGTTGTTCTATTGGACGGTGGTACCAATAAACACAAGTCCTTGAATTTCTACTAAGGTTTCTTATGAAAAGTAAATAAAGAAATATTCCCAGAGGACGAGGGGGTCCGGAGTAACCACTTAAATCTCTGACCACTTAGGCTTTTATCGTCTTTTTGACATAATATCCTTTAAACACTTCTTCAATAGAATCTCTTAGCAATTCAAACTTAGTATTACACTTATGATTTTACAATACAATATTTAATATGTGTAGATATATGTGTATGTGTCAATCAAGATTGGATGGAATTACTTGTGTATGATTACACTTTAAATTCTCAACCAAGTATGCAACACACAATTAATTTTCAACTTTATCACTATGTGTATGCTTGTGATAATTGAACACCCTAATAATAACTTAAATCAATACTACCAAGATTATTTTGATTCAGTATATGATTTACTAAGTTAATACTATGATTAATTAAATTAATCTAAGTCTTTTCAGTTTATACACAATTCCGGGACTAATTCGTTAGTGTCGCGTTCGTATCTACGTTCGAATGAGAATGTCCGGTGTGTGCACGTTCGTGTTGCATTTGAGAACGCGTTCAAATGAAGCGTTCCAGAGAGTTCACATTCGTGGAGCGTTTGAGAACGCGTTCGAACGGAATATTCCATAGAGTTTACGTTCGTGTGGCGTCCGGAAACGCGTTCAAACGAAGTATTCTAGAAAGTTTACGTTCGTGTTACGTTTAGGACACGTTCGATCATCTTAAGTCAGAGGGTTTACGTTCGAGTTGCGTTTGAAGACGCGTTCGAACGTTTTTACGAAATTTCAGATCCTTCGCGTTAACGCCCTTACGTATTTTTCATGCATAGACGATATTTTCCAAAAAATTTCTTTATCTAAGCATGCGAATTTCTATCTAATAACACTAAAATAATAAGTTCTTAAGATTGTTGGTGGTATAGTGTCATTAAACGGAAAACAAACATGCATTAAACAATCAAATCCAGAACATAAAAGGTGATTTACACTAACATGCATAAACCCTAAAACTTTGAGAACAAGAAAAATCTTGTAAATGACGTCCAAGTCGAGATTGATTTTTGTCCTTAAGAACTTATTAGCCCCGTCTCGGTGCTCTACGGGCTTTGTGGCTATTGTTCTCCCAGGATAACTTGGATTCCTCTTCTTCAAGGGGCGCTCTTTAAGAAGACCTTGAACTTGGAAATGGAGGAACTCTCTCTTGACTCAAAACCATAATATGAGACTCTTGTATTTAGGATGAATTCAGATCTCTGAAAATAACCATGGAGGCCTCCTTATAAAGGCATGGAATGGTTCCTTAATGGCACCCTTTGGGTTGGGGTGCAACCCTCCAAAGGGTTATACCCCTCTCATGCATCCCTTGGGGCATGTTATTCTCAATTGGAGGACATGTCCCTATGGGGTACCATCCAAGGGACATGTCCTTCCTCAATCCATTCAACAATATTTGAAGAATTTTCAACAATTACATGGGATAATTTTGGTTTCAAACGTGACATGACACACTCAATAAGCTGGTCGTGTGTGTACTCATAGTCTTCCTAGCACATATGTGTTAGCGGGATGTATTATTAATTATTTTATAGCATGCATTATTTAATCAAAATCATTAAATAGAGACCATGTAAATTATCAATTGAACATAAGCACAAGAATTGGAAAAACGTGGAAATTATTATGTAGAAGATTATGAACTTGAACCATGTCGAGAAAGTCTTTATCCTTAAAAACTTAATAATCCTGCCTTGGTGCACTACGGATCTCATGTGTCTAACGTTCTCCCAGGATACTTGGTTGCTTCTTAAAAATGGGCACTCTTTTCTTCAAGAACTTGAACTAGGACAATGGTGGAAACTCTCCCACTTGGAAAACTTTAAACTCTCTAAAAATGAATGAATTATAGAATTTTTAGGATTGAAAAATGAACCCAATGACTCCTTTTTATATATATGGATGGTTGCCTTTGGAAAGGTACTATGTCAATGAATGTAATTTTTTAAGGGTTAACCCTCTAATGAAACCTTTCAACCCTAAGGGTTATGTTCTTTACCATTAAGGAACATATTTTTTCCAATGAATCCTTTAAACCCAAGGGTTTAGTCTATTCACATTAAGGATTATATCATTTCATTCCCTATATATTTATACACTTTATATTTATAAAATTTACTATAATCCCCCATAATTTCTCTAAATATCAATGCAGACACTTAAGAGATTTTTCTTGAAATTAAACTGCATCAGAATAGGTAGCTTTCGTCTTGAACCTTTCCTAATGAATAACTATCAGATTTACTTAGCAAACCAGTGACCCATAATCTTGAATTATTCTGTCGTTAGTGTAAACCAAGACAATAGCCATCACACAACTTCACTTTGACCATTTCACATTCTACGGTCGTGTTCAATTCGGCCATGAACATCGGTCATGGCTTAATCAAGTACTTCGGGGAATCCAACCTTAAAAATTCTCATGGAAGCAGCCTCACCTTTTACTTGAAATGGGTGATCTATTGTGTAAGGTATTCTATCAATACCCCTATTAGGACTCTTCTCCCAATGTAGTGATCATTAAAAGCCTAAGCTTAATCTAATGTTGATAGACAACATTATGCGTCATTATGGGAATGGGAAAGAGTATAAAACTCTATAATGCTTGGTTTAAATTGCACAAAGTTCCAGTTATCCCTTTTGAACCTAGATCTTGGGATCCCCAATCAGCTAGGTTGGGTTTCCACAGTGACAATTCTTAATTTATAGGCTTCAAGCCCATTCCTTTTGATGACTTCTCAATTTATTTTTGAGGTAAACTTTTAGTTAGTGGATCCACCAGGTTTTCCTTCGATTTGACATAATATATTGAAATTATGCCACTTGAGAGTAGTTTCATTATTTGGGCCATTTTGGAATATCCTCTACGGCATTTCGAAGCCACTTTGCTTCTTTTGCTATTTTTTCTATTGCTATGAACTTAGACTTCATAGTAGAACAGACAATACATGTTTGCCTCGAGGATTATACGAGATAGCAGGATATCTCATATAATACAGACCATATTTTGAAGTTTGTCTTAGATACCTCAAAACTCTTACTAAGGTTTTCCAGTGGTTTTGTCCTATATTACTCGTATATCTATTAAGCTTGTTTACGGCTTGTGCGATATCTGGTCATGTGTAATTCGTAAGATATATCAGACTTCTGATGATTTTAAAATACTCTAATTGTGATACACTCGAACCAGTATTCTTTGATGGATGAAGAGTTAGGTCCACATGAGTTCTAGCCACGTTAGATCTCTTTTATTATATTTCTCAAGTATTTTCTCAATATAATGAGCTTGAGATAATATGCATCTCTATGATTTTTTTAATTTCTAGAATCAAATCAGTCACTCCTAAATCTTTCATATCAAATTTTGCTGGTCAAAATGTTTTGGTAGACTAATTCATCTCATGATTATTACCGATTATTAGCATATCGTCTACATAGAGATATACAATGACATATTATTTTTGAGTTGATTTAGTGCATACACACTTATCACACTCATTGATTTTGAATCCACTTGAAAACAACTCTTTGTCAAATTTCTCATGTCATTATTTAGGTGCTTGTTTTAATCCGTACAAGGATTTTATAAGTTTGCATATTTTTTGTTCTTGTCTAGGGACATTAATACATTCTGCTTATTTCATGCAAATCTCTTCATCCAATTCACCATTTAAGAATTCCATGTTTACATCCATTTGATATATTTCAAGACCAAATATAGTTGTTATGGCTATATTCATTTTTATTGAAGTGATACGAGTCCCTGATGAATAGGTATCAAAGTAATCAATGTCTTCTTTTTGTCTATAACCTTTTTATGACGAGTCTTTTCTTATATTTAACTATTGATCCATTTGGCTTCATCTTCCGTTTGAAAATCCATTTGTAGCCCAGCGGCTTACAACTTGGAGGAAAATAAACTAACTCTCACGTATGATTTTGAATGATAGAATCAATATCACTATTGATAGCCTCTTTCCATAAAGAAGCCTCCAAAGAAGACATCACTTCTTTATAATTTTGAGGCTCATTTTCTAACAGGTATGTCAGAAAATCAGGTCCAAATAACCTAAATGTTCTTGCTCTATTGCTACGTCTAAGTTCATTTTCTCAACATTTTCAAGTTTTTTTGGTTCTTGATTAACTTGATCACTACTTGTAGCAGTATCAATGGTTCATTTAAAAGAATCAGTTCCTTGCTTTTCTTTATAAGAAAATGTCACTTCAAAGAATGTCGTATTCCTTGACTCAATTATCATATTTGGATTAATGTTCGGAATCTCATATTTATGTTCCAAGAATCGATATGCACTATGTTGTGAGCATATCCAATGAATATACAGTCAACAGTTTTGGGTCATATTCTCACCTTCTTAGGTTTAAGAACCATCATTTTGGCGATACACCCATATATTCTTAGGTATTTGTAGGAAGGTGTGTGACCTTTCCATAATTTATATAGTGTCTTGTCCAATCTTTTGTGAGGTAGTTTCTTCAGAACGTAGTTGGCGGAAAGCAAGGCTTCCCTCACAAGTTATGGGCTAAACCATAACTCGTTAACATGACATTCATCATTTCCTTCAACGTTCAGTTTTTGTGTTCCACAATCTCATTTTGTTGAGGTGAATAAGGAGCAATAGTTTCATGAATAATTCTATGGTTTGAATAATATTCACCGAATGGTGACACATATTCAGTTTTTGCGTTCCATATTCACATTTATGTTGGTTATAAATTTTAAATTTAGGTATAAGGCCCATGTTAATTAATTTATGCATTGTATCATAATTAACATGTCCTAACCTACCATGTCATACATTTTTGACTCAATGATATAAGCAGAAGATGTAGTTTTATTATTATTAATAGTATTATGTCGGTTGACAGTCTTTACATTGAACTTGAAAATGCCCTCAGTGAGGTATCTTTTTCCTATATAAATATCATTCTTTGTAAGAACAAACTTATCATAAATGAATATAAGCTTAAAATCATTCTTGCTTAAAAGAGATCTCAAAACTAGATTCTTCTTGATGTCCAAAATATGCAACACATTTCTCAATGTTAGTTTTTTGCAGGAAGTCATCTTCAGAATCATTGTATCTTTACCTACCACTTTGGAGGTGGAAGAATTTCTCATGATCAATTGCTCCCCATTGTCGACCTTTTGATATGAAGAAAACATCCTACTATTTGCACATATGTGTCGAGTAGCTCCATTGTCTATCTATAATTCTCTCGGGTTTCCGACCAAATTGGCTTCAGTTACAACTGCTTAGAGGTTCAACTTTGAGATCTCATCAGTTATCAACACTTCTTGAGTGATATGAGCCTCATTCTTTTTTTTCTTGCTCTTGTCTTAAGACTTTTTATTTCTACAGTCATTTATCATATGACCATTTTTCCCACAGATGTAGCACTTCCCCTTGAACTTCTTGCTCGCTTGGGAAAAATAAGCTTCATTATTCTTTTTCTTTTTGCTACCCTTTCCACCCTCGACGATGTTGACCTTAGAATCCATAGTCTTGTAGCTAGCATTCTCGGACTTTCTGTTTTCCACTTCAATTCGCAACCGAACTCATAGGTCTTCAAGACTCATATACTTCTTCTTGTGTTTCAAATAACTCTTGAAGTCCTTCCTTGATGTAGGCAACTTCTCAATAATTGTGGGAACTCGAAATATCTCACAGAATTTCATTCATTCATCTAATATTTCATGAATGATCAACTGTAGTTCACATTACCATCTTTGAATCTACCATTTTGTAGTCCAAGAACCTACCCACGATAAATTTCTTTTGTCCGACATCCTCTATTTTGTACTTCTTCTCAAGAGATTCCCATAGAATCTTTGCAGAAGTCATACCTTAATACACATTTTACAGGGTATTGTCAAGTCCTCCCAGAGTGGATAAGAAGTCACATTGGGACCATGCCTCAACTCGGAGTTGCTTAGCTATTTCAGTTTCTCCCTCTACAGGACCCGAAGGAGTTTCATTGAGATACTTAGCCAACTACAGTATGGTCAGGTAGAACAGTATTTTGTTTTGTCACTGTTTGAAGTTTGCTCATCCAAACTTATCTAGTTTCTCTCCATGAGCGACTGGTACTGTGATATTTCCACTAGTCATGTATAACTGGAAAATACACAAGACAAATCACATAAGATCAACTTTATGATCTTGTTTATATGTTACACTAAGAATTCATTTATTATTTTAGATTGTAGTACCAAATAATATAAGTCATTGAATTTGTGACTAAAATTTCTTATGATATGTGAAAAAATGAAAATTCCCAGAGGACTAGGGGGTCCGGCGTAACCACTTAAATCTCTGCCCTCTTAGGCTCTTATCGCCTTGGTTAGAATTTCCTTAATTACTTTCTCAATAGAAAATCTTAGGCATTCAATCTTAGTGTTACACTTCAATTCTCAAATAATAGAACAATTATGTATAAAATAAAGTCAATCAAGCTTGGAAGGAATTACTTGTGTATAACTTGGACTAAATCTTCGTGATACACTTAAAATTATCAACCAAATATACAACAATCAATGAACAAGCTTAAGTAATTTTCAACTTTATCACATTGTAGAATAGGTGTATGCATATGTTAATTGAACACCCTAATATTAACTAAAATCTATACAACCAAGTTTACAATATTTTCATGTATATGATTTTTACTAAGTTAATATTACACTTATGTATATATCCAACTTATGTATATATTACAAAATTCTTATATTTAAAATATATGTATTACATATGAAAATTAACTAGATACTAGATTGATCTAAATCTGCGAATTTATCATATCTATTATTTTACCAAAATTAATCATAGTTTGAAAATATTCCAGGTATGACTTGCGTTAATGTCATGTTCGTTCAATCGTACGAACAAACCTTTCTAAACAGATCACGTTCGTGTGACATTTGTTAACGCGTTCAAACAAATATTTCCAGAAAGTTTGCGTTCATGTGACATTCGTCACAACATTCGAACGAAAATATGGAATATATAGTTTTTTCTTGTGTGTTCGTCGGGCATTCGAATGCTCCTACGTATTTTTCATGCACATGATACATTTTTCCAGAGAAAGAAAAATAACAGATGCATAAATCAGAGTTAACAACACATATAAGGTAATAACTTCTTAATATTATTTGGTGGGATGTGTTATTAATCATTTTATATCATGTATTATTCAATCAAAATCACTAAATATAGACCATGCAAATCATCAATTGAACATAAGCACAAGAATTGGAAAAATCTGGAAATTATTATGTAGAAAATGATGAACTTGAATCAAGTCGAGAAAGTCTTTGTTCTTAAGAACTTATTAGCCCCACCTCGGTGCACTACGGAACTCTTGTGGCTACCACTCTCGTAGGATACTTAGTTGCTTCTTGTAAAAGGGATACTTATTTCTTCAAGAACTGGAACTATAACAATGGTGGAAACTCTCCCACTTGGAAAACTTTAGACTCTCCAATAATGAATGAATTATAGAATTTTTAGGATGATTGAAAAATGATCCAAATGACTCATTTTTATAAACATTGATGGTTGTCTTTGGAAATGTTCCTTTATGTCAATGAATGTAATTCTTTAAAAGTCATAACCCTCCAATGAAACCTTTTAACCCTAAGGGTTATGTTCTTTCCCATTGATGAACATATTCTTTCCAAGGAACCCTTTAAACCCAATGGTTTAGTATTTTCACAATAAGGATCATATCATTTCATTCCCTATATATTTATATACCTTATATTTAGAAATTTTCCTACAATATGCGTACGTTTGTGCCACGTGATGGATGAGGTACATATCTTACATATGTTCGTGTGTGTTTAAGCCTTCTTGTTGGAAGGCTATGTGTGTGTCCCAATCATACTCGTTAATGAATGACTTAACGTATGTATATTATGTTGTCATGAGCTCAGTCTTGTATAGGTTTAGGCACTAAGGAAATTAGTCCATCTTGGTGTAAACACAGTTGGGGGGATCTGGCCATTGGATGTTTGTCATGTATTCAAGGTAACTTGACAAGGGGAAGTACACAAAAGCTCAAGTGCAATCAATAATTGTTGGAAAAATAACATGATTTGCTATTTTCAAGTGTGATTTTAATAGGGACTCACTTCGTGAAAGTAAGAGGTCATTAGTGATTTGGATATCCTCTGGGAATATTTCGAAACCATATATTTATATGATCAAAACGATGCTCAGGTGAATGAGAAATTGTCTATCAAATGGCACCTATTGAGATGGAAAAATAATTGAAAATTGGCTAATCCCACATGGGAATGGAAACAATGGCTAAAAAGGTTTATATATAACTACCCAAGTGTAGTTGGCAAGATGTGTTAAGGATATAGACTTTCTCTATACGCACACGGGAGGGGGCTGCAAATCACAGCCTGAATTGGTTCAACTCATGTACACTTATGCATCATGCATACACGAATAGTGGCCCATTCGAATCAAACCCGCCTTAGCCACGTTTTTTTTTAATTTTTCCTTTTGTTTTTGTTGGACAATTGCAGAATTCCAAAAGACTAAAATTGTTTCAAGCATTCATGCAAAGATACCATCTCTTTGATTGAATTCCCAATCAATTTAACATATTATTTAGTGAATTGAACATTATGTAACAACCCTTGATTGGGTTTGGAGAGACATACTCCATTCATAAAAAAGAAACACATATGGGTCTTGAGTTGTATTATAGTATCACACATTGTTTGAGAAGAATTTTAGGTATATGCTTATAATTTAGGGATTTCATCAACTAGTTAGAGGCCTTTGGGAGGGTTTGGACCTATGACAAAAATAAAACCATGAAGGGCCAGTGAGACAGCTTGCTAGGCAAACCCCTAGGTTGTCAAAGTGGACACTATCTGACTAGTTGTGTCGAACCTTACATGAGAAGAGAATTTTTCACACACACCAAGCGTTCTCCTTCCTTTGTTGTCTCAATTTTCTAATCGAGTTCTTTTGAGCATGGGTTCGCATGAATAATTGAGTTATACTCCAACATTATTCGGTTCCATTTTATCTTTGGAGACAGTCGTCCTATAAATCCTAAACACTGACGGTAGGAGGCTAATATGTTTTAAGGAAATTATTTTAGACATGCCTCGACTCTTTTTCTTACACTTTCAATTTTTCCTATTCATTGATACATATTGTTGTAATTACTATATTAGTTGTAATTATTTTATAATAATATTATGATATTATCTGTTTGCCAACAATAATTAATTTTTTTTCAATTTTTCACGGTTGGTCTTAGGAGCCCTCCGTCCTTGAGTATAATTGTCATGCAACTAAAATTTAGCAAAATTATCAATAGTATATCTAATATTTACCAAGTTATCAAAAATACAGAAATCTAGAAAATTTATCCATCGGTCCACATAAAAATTGAAAAGTGTAGCAAATATTGTGTATACATCTGTTACATGATAGGTTGACGCGGAATACATATAGTTGAGCATAATAAAATAAAAAATTTCCGAAAAGCTAATCATAGGTTATTCTCTCCATCGGAACAATAGGGCCGATATGCTCATTATTAAACTTGTTGAAGAAACGAAATAGAGGCAGTAGATAACTCACTTGTACTCGCAAAGATAAGTATTGTTGTCACTTCATTCTCCTAGAGGTTCTATTAAGATTGATTCGGGCTTTCATTCAACACTCTCAGTTTCCATTTTCAATAGCAATAGGAAGTCGTGTATATATGATTGAAAATGTATCAAATATTGGATATACATCAGTTATATGATATGCAGATATTTGATACACTTTTTAATTTTTGAGTGGACCGCTGAACAAAAATTTAAAATTGATATATTTTTATAAAGTACCAAATATTAAGTATATGAATTGATAACTTCCCAAAAATTAAATGTATTTAAAGTGCAGTTGCCCCCGTTCCTAAATTCAAAACTCGTCAGCTAAATGCCCATAATTAATTTTATATTCAAAAATTTATCTTTGTGATAACATGTCATAAACATTTACAATGGTGACAGGATCTAGACACAAAATATATGTATTATATTATTAAAAATATTTTTCACACAATATTTATACTTTATATCTAATTTATGTCACCGCTCTATCGTTATCTTCTGTTGGCAGTATTTTCAGGCCCTATGATATTTAAGCAGTACGGCAGGGGTAAAAAGGTAATTTCCTTATTGGTCAAGATCATTAATGCCGACCCGACCACTAAAAGCCAACAGTAAGGGGCCGAACACTTTATAATCGTTAACTGACCACTCCAGACCGGATGGTCGGGCATTATCAGATCGATAGCAGCATTCTCAGTTCAAAAGACCATTGTGACCGACCTCATGAAGACCGAGAATATGGCGAGATATGCTCCAAAAGATAAGACATCCTATTTTTACGGATAAGAAGATAAGTTATCCTACTTTCATGGGATAAATTGATAAGTCAATGTCCTAATAGGATAAATGAAGTGAAGATAGTTTCGACTAAGAATTCTTATGGGAAAAGGAAAGTTGTTTCTTTGCTATTATAAATAAGAGGGGAAAACGTGCTTGTAAGGTAGAGTTGAGAAGAGAACAGAAGAGAATTAGACTTGTAAACACAAAACAGATCAGAGAAACATATTTGGGTAATAAAACATCGTCCGTTCTGTGCCCGTGGATGTATGTTGGATCTGATCCGCCGAACCACGTTAAATCTCTTTGTTGATTAGTGAATTTACTTATCTTTTGCCAAATTTGCTTTTGGTTTCCCATAAATAAAATAAATTCACAGTTGGAGGAGGATTGTCTCGGGAGTAAAGAAAACCTTTATTGCCCCTGAGACCAAAATCAGCCGTCAACAGTTGGCGCCGTCTGTGGAGAATCAACGAAAAACAGCTCGCGTGGTAAGACGATGGCAGAAGGTGGAAATCACCGGTCGTCAGGGAGTTCAACAGCAGAATGGATGGAGAAGATGGAGGAAAATATGAGGAAAGATCGGGAGTGCCCCCGTAAGATGGCCGGCCTGGCCAGTTGGGGAAATACGGCTGCAAGGAATGTGTTCCCGTACATTTTGTCTGACCAACAGATCTGCGAGAAGCATAGCACGAGGAGGGATTATGCCCTCGTGACGTTTTCTTGCTCCAGTGTTACCGAGCATAAGGAGGAGCATGCTCTTAATGTTTCGGACACTCTTTGATCCCTACCTATTTGGTCATTCGGATCTGTGAGAAGCATAGCACGAGGATGGATTATGCCCTCGTGACGTTTGCTTGCTCCAGTGTTACCGAGCATAAGGAGGAGCATGCCATTAATGTTTCAGACACTCTTTGATCCCTACCTATTTGGTCATTCGGATCCGTGAGAAGCATAGCACGAGGATGGATTATGCCCCTGTGGCGTTTGCTTGCTCTCAGTGTTACCGAACATAAGGAGGAGCATGCCCTTAATGTTTTGGACACTCTTTGATCCCTACCTAATTGGTCATTCGGGTCTGTGAAAAGCATAGTACGGGGAGGGATTGTACCCTCGTGGCGTATGCCTGCTCCAGCGTTGTAAGGAGGAGCCCTCGAACAAAACGCAGGCTCCATAATGACCTGACGTATAGAAGAATGTGTCATTACCATTCTAAACGCTCTTTGATTCAAATCCTGGTTCGCCGGGACTCTGAATTGAAAGATTCAGAATTGTGTTTTGGAGACCTCGGACGGGACGTTGTTTTGAGGTATCTGTGCTGTTGCTTTGGGATAAGTGTTAAGTCACCCCCGTTTTTTGATTTTATTTTCTAAAAGTTGTTTTTTTTGTTTTTCGATGGTCTGG
The DNA here is from genome assembly GCA_019454045.1 of Zanthoxylum bungeanum. Classification (NCBI taxonomy): domain Eukaryota; kingdom Viridiplantae; phylum Streptophyta; class Magnoliopsida; order Sapindales; family Rutaceae; genus Zanthoxylum; species Zanthoxylum bungeanum. Next base: position 66,561 of record SKCR01015489.1, read on the forward strand.
CAAGGGGACGCCCATGCCAAATCTGATAGGGCTTCAAGGTTGATTCACTTCCCTTCTGAATAAGTCCCAAGGATTAGTCGGCTCGGGGCTAGATTCGTTCCACCGAGGCCTCTTGATTAATCGGATCGGGGCTGGATTCGTTCCGCCGAGGCCACTTGGTTGTTCGGCTCGAGGCCGGATCCGTTCCTCCCGAGGCCTCTTAGTTAATCGGCTCAGGGCTGGATTCGTTCCGCCGAGGCCACTTGCTTAATCGGCTCGGGGCTGGATTCGTTCCGCCGAGACCACTTGATTATTCGGCTCGGGGCTGTATTCGTTCAACCGAGGCCATTGTGTCTTCTCTCAGCTCGGGGTCGGGTTACATCCCACCGAGTCTATCTTTTCGGACTGGGGACGTAGCATTCCCCCAGAGCCAAATTTTTCTCTCAGCTCTGGGTCGGGTTACGTCCCACCGAGTCTGTCTTTTCGGACTGGGGACGTAGCATTCCCCCAGAGCCAAGTGTTTATCTCAGCTCGGGGTCGGGTTACGTCTCACCGAGTCTGTCTTTTCGGACCAGGGATGTAAAGTTCCCCCAGAGCCACCAAGTGTTTCTCCTAGCTCGGAGTCGGGTTTCGTTCCACTGCATGATCTTATTTTCGGCTCGGGTTGTCGCCTCACGGCCGGGCCTCGAGTGATCGTTTGCGGGAAAGCAATCGGAGCAAATTATGAAAAAAAAAAGGTGGAATAGAAACACATAAAAATACATATATAAATATGATTGTAAAAAGTTATTACAGGGAAAGTGAAGTTTGTTCAGGGTTACACGGGGCCCCATTCGGGTTACCCCTTATAAATCGGCCCGCGCATGAGCAATTGGTTCTTCCTCGGTAGGCTCGGATGGCGGATGGATTGGCTCGGTCTCGGAAGGAGGGACAGTGGCTTCCATATTGACGGGCTGAGAGGTCCCAACAATTATAGTTTCGGGGGCCGAAACAGGAGCCTCAGGTCGGTTCTCTTCAGGAGCAGGAGCTTCAGGTCGGTCCTCTTCAGGAGCTGGGGGTACCGGGGCGATCGAAATGGGGTCGGGATCCATCACCTTTTCGGGAGAAGGGGGTAGCCATTTTTGAAACTCCTCATGTGAGATTTCCCCTTTGTAGAAACGGATGGCCGCATGGATAGGCCTCATATCCAGGTTGGGCAATATCATCGGGATAATCTCGGTGCAGTCCCTGACCCCCTCAAGTCTGATTGCGTCCCTCTCGGCCTCCAACTCAGCTTCCTTCCTCTTAAGCTCGTCACTGGCCCGTACCAGTTCTTCATCTTTGGCCCTCAGTTTGGATTCAACGTTGCGTACTTCCACCTGTAGGATCATGTTGTCGGCCTGGGCAGCCTCCAAGTCCTTCTTGGCAGCCTCAGCGTTTTTCCTCTCTAGAGAGGCGGCGGCCCTGAGAGCTTTATTTGTTGTATGGGCCTCAACTGCAGCCAGCTCCAGATTTTTTATGTTTTCTTCTCTACTGGTCAGCTCGGCCTCCACTTCAGTAAGTCGGTTCTGGAGCCTCTGGGCTTGGCCACCCTCGGATAAAAGGCTCAGGAGGAGATCCTTGTTCTTGGCCGCTAGATAGGTCGTCTGCCGAGAAGAAATAGAAAATCAGAAATCAGACCGAGCATCTTAATCGTACCGAGGACATGGTGGTGACAGGCCAATAAACTTCTCCTCACAAAGGTCAGTTGTCACTCCATCAGGAGTACTATTCTTCTTATATAGTTCCCGGCACCAACTTGTATACTCGTTGGAACCGAGAACTAGGGGACAGATGTTGGCGGTATTTTCAGGCCCTATGATATTTAAGCAGTACGGCAGGGGTAAAAAGGTAATTCCCTTCTTGGTCAAGATCATTAATGCCAACCCGACCACTAAAAGCCAACAGTAAGGGGCCGAGCACTTTATGATCGGTAACCGACCACTCCAGACCGGATGGTCAGGCATTATCATATCGATAACAGCATTCTCAGTTCAAAAGACCATTGTGTTTGACCTCATGAAGACCGAGAATATGGCGAGATATGCTCCAGAAGATAAGACATCCTATTTTTACGGATAAGAAGATAAGTTATCCGACTTTTATGGGGAAAAATTCATAAGTCAGTGTCCTAATAGGATAAAGGAAGTGAAGGTAGTTTCGACTAAGAATTCTTATGGGAAAATGAAAGCTGTTTCTTTGCTATTATAAATAGGAGGGGAAAGCGTGCTTGTAAGGTAGAGTTGAGAAGAGAACAAGAGAGAATTAGACTTGTAAACACAAAACAGATCAGAGAAACATATTTGGGTAATAAAACATCGTCCGTTCTGTGCCCGTAGATGTAGGTTGGATCTGATCCACCAAATCGCGTTAAATCTCTTTGTTGATTGGTGAATTTACTTATCTTTTGCCAAATTTGTTTTTGGTTTCCCATAAACAAAACAAATTCACAGTTGGAGAAGAATTGTCTCGGGAGTAAAGAAAACTCTTATTGCCCCTGAGACCAAAATCAGCCGTCAACATCTTCTTTAATCAATTTTTTTCTAAAATACATGCCATGGATAAATTTCTCACTAACTTATTTTCTCGCGAATTTACACCATGATCCTTTTTGTAATACAAAAAACTTGTCTTTTTGCCACGACACATACGGCAATGAGCCGATCATTTAGACAATAGTATATACGTATCCTAAAATCTCTTTTTACATTTTTTATTTTGCTCGGAAAATTTAATATTTAGCGCCTTTAATTTGTAATCGGCAGTTGTTTTGGATAAATATTTTGAAGATTAGGACCCTACTATATAGTTAGGTATGTATTGAATAAATATGTATCAAAATTGCTTAGTTCAAAATATTATTAAACAAATTAATTTTTTTATCCCTATCTTCTAGATATGGCAATCAATCGAGACAGATTCCAATCCCATCTCGATTATGGGTTTGATGATTACTGTTCTGAATTTCATACTGAATTTTATCAGAATTCGAAATTTTTAAGCAAAAAAACTCACAAGTTAAGATGAAAAGTCTACCCACTTTTTATTGGGCAAAAATAACTATATTTTATTATTCTAACTTTGTTAAACGTCTTCCTAGTTTTGATTTCCATTCAAGCAAGGCATTGACAAAATATGAATAACACGAATTTCAAAATCATAATTCTACTTCTAGATAATGATCTACTCAAAAACGATTACACATATGGAGCAAAATCATTTTATTAGGTAAATGATGTAGGTAGTATGATCCATTACAACATAATGCCAGTGAGAAATTCAATGACACGAGAAAAATGTACATGAATGACAAAAATGCTTCCTTAATACTGCACTCCAATTGTAACTGCTTTGGGTAACATTATGAGCCTGAGCCCGAGCCCGAGCTCGAATCCGACCCGTACAGTTTTGTTCTTGAAGCTTCAAATGGAAGGGGTCTCCACCAAGAACAAAACCGTGTAGATTGGACTCAGGCCATGGTGGCCTTTTCAGTAACAATACACCAAAAAATGTACTAAATTTTGTTAAAAACAATGAATATATGGAGGATTGAAAAGAAGTTCAAATTTTCTAATTAAGCAAAAGAAAATAGCCCTTGAAGAGAAAGCAAACTGCAAATAAATATGATGTATAATGAAAGAAGATTAATGTGCCGATGAAATTAATGATTGAGAGCAAAGCCTTAGGAGACCTATGATTTCAAGTAATCAACTCACAGGTGACAGTTAATCTTTTAACATCAATGTAACAGGCATTATCTGATGGTGTACACTTCTCATGTGAGAAGTAAATTGGGTAAGAACAGAGTGGACTTGCGTTGCCTCGGCAATGAGGTTCTCAAAAACATCAAGTCGTGAAAGCGTTAAAAAAAATCTGCATCTCTATATCAAAGCAAATAATACACAATCATATTCCACACAGCACAGCTCAAAGAGATTGAGCAAGGCAATGTCAAATGATAAGGGAATCTGGAAACCATGTGGAAATTGGAATCATTAAAAGTGCTTAATGACTGGACACAAACTTTAGGAATGATAAATGGAATGAATATATCTACATGGGCACTTTTTATGTCCTTGAAGAAGAGCAAACATCATATTAATACAAATACTTGTATCAATTCGGCAGATATATCATCAAAATATCAAAGTGCAAGAACCCATGTTCAAGAATGTATACTAATGTGACCCAGAAACAATTAAAATCAGTAACAAAAGAAAAAAAGAACGAAAGGAAACAGAGAAGAAACAAGAATAACTTAATTAATCTGTCCAGACACCCTTCTATATATTAAGACTCTCTAATTACCGAATTATGGTCAAGCTACGCAACTGTCTGCACTGGATACCTGTCAATGCAATCTTCCCACGGACTATTAAGGGAGGGCTTCACATTCCGAAGGGCCTGCCAGACTGCACTGTTACATTTGAAACCACTTCCAAAGGCAATCTGCCAAACGCAGTTCCCCTTTCGCATCCTCCCTTTTGCCTCCGTATAAGCCAGTTCATACCAAATCGAACTTGATGACGTGTTACCAAACCGATGTAAAGTCATCCTAGATGCCTCAACATGTATTGGGAGAAGCTGCAAATTCTTCTCAAGCTCATCAATCACAGCCCTCCCCCCAGCATGTATGCAAAAATGATCGAAAGCAAGCTTGAAATCAGGAATATAAGGCTTGACTTTCGCATTACACAACTTCTTAGTAACAAAGTTGCAAAGAAGAGGAGCTGCTCACTTATAGGAAGAACAAGAGGACCTAAGGTAGTGATGTTAGTCTTAAGGGCCATACCAGCAATAGCCATTAAATCTTTCGACAAGGACACCCCAGTTTTTCCAGCATCATCCTGCTCTTGATAAACACACTTAAATGCATTATCATCAGCCCCTTTATGTGTCCTCACCACATGAACAAGCTTATACTTAGCCCGGTGCCTATCCTTGGCTTTATTCGATAATAAAACCGCAGAACCCCCAACTCTAAACAAACAATTGGGAATCAACATTGATTTCTTGTTCCCAAAGTACCAATTCTGAGTAATATTTTCAGTACTAACAACAACCGCATACGTATTCCTATGTACTTGCAACATGTCCTTAGCAAGATCAACAGCTATAACCCCAGCACTACAACCCATACCACCAAGATTAAAGCTCCTAATATTACCCCGCAACTTATACTTATTAACAATCATAGCAGATAATGAAGGTGTCGGATTAAACAAACTACAATTAACAACTAGAATACCAATATCTTTAGGCTTGACATGAGTATTAGCAAATAAATTATCCAAAGCACCAAACATAACCTGCTCTGCCTCCTGTCTAGCAGCAGCCATTGAAGGCCTAGGTGGCAAATAATGCATAGCTTCAGGCACATAAGTTTCTTCACCAAGGCCAGATCTTTCCAAAATCTTGCGCTGAAACTCCAATGAAGACTCATCAAAATCACCAGTCAGCCTCGAATGCTCCATGAACTGATGAAACATGACTTGCAGATGAGAAGGAGGACGGTAACAAGAAAAGTCAACCAAGTAAACGGATCTGGGTCGGGACATGATGTAAACAGTGGATCCAAAAACAAGAAAAGCTGAGCAAATAATGACACTAACAAGATTATACTTTAGATGAAGCCATAACTGATGAATATCACCTGGGTTCATTTGTGATGCCTCAATAACAATGACTGCCATTAAAGGAACTAACAAAAGGGTCAAAAGATGAGTCATCAAGTAATGATAACCCAACTTTACATGCTTTAAATTCACACTCTGAAGAAAATCCGGCAGCCTTCTGCTCTGTTGGATCTGAACACCACCATTAGTACTCATGGCCGCTAGCTGCTAAATTAGTCAAAGATTGAAACTTTTAACTTAACTGAGTGATTCTTGAAGTGGATTTTTCCCGCTTTGCAATAAGATATATATAAACGAATCGTTTGAGGAATAAAAAAAACTGGGCTTAGAGAGTGTTGATGGAACTGAAACAACGACCAGAAGCCATTGTTAAACACTTTTAGATAGATTAAGAGATGGGATTTTCGAGAGAGAGGCTGATCAAAACTTCAAATCAAAAATCAAATGATTCTTTCTATGTTGCTGCGTTTGCTCTGCTACCTCTCTCAGTGAATCCACCACCGATGTCTGGGCAATCGAGAGTTGCGTGAATTTATAAAGAATGGGAAAAATAAAATAAGACCCCCAATCTTTTTAAATATTCTCAAATAATGATAGGTTTCTTCATATGTGTTAATTACATTCTCATGCTGAAGTGACCATAATATCCACACGAGAATTGGATATGTATTTCAACTCAAATGGTATTTCAGTCACTTCAACATGAATTCAACTTAAGAAATCCCGGAAAAAAAAGGTCAAATATTTGGGGAAAGTGACGGTGAATTTCGGGATTTGCAAAGAGTCAAAGTTGAGCTTGTGGAAATTTCAAAGCTGAGCCAAGGAAAATGGAAGTTTCTTACAATACGCCGTCGTATCAGGTTGTTGTCCGGTACTGTTTAGGATACTGATATTATTGTTTAGGAACTTTATTTTATATAAAAATGTTATCTCGCTGTATATCTGGTTATGGCCTAGATCAATCCAGTGGCATAGTTAAAAAATTAAATTTGTTCATGGTGAGTTTTCATCGCGAAGAGGTTTAAATATCGAGAAAGGATAGAATGAAATTTATATTTGGCCAAAAGAAGATGATAGAGGTCTAACGGCTCAGGGAGGCTGATGTCAGATAGATGAGCCCGATCCCACTATACAAAGAAGTTCTCCTGAGGACAGAACCTGTTGATGATGAAGCAAGTTGGGATACTGACCCGACCTAAAGAAGAAATGTTAATTTTGAGTTCGTTTGAGTATTCGTGGAAGCCGACTCGAGGTGGTCATTATTTATGAACCCGACCTGGTTGAAGTAGTCAGGAAGTTTGACCAAATATTATTCACCTCGGTATTCCGACCCGAGAAACGAAGCTGGGATCACGTATCAGTCTCTACATAAGGTTAAGTGACGTATGCCCTTGTTGAAAGGATAAGTTTCTAGAAGACTGATGATAATTGTAGGAAAAGCAATGGTTCTCATTGGAAGTAGCCTCTGTCAGCCGCCATAGAACGGTGCAGTGGCAGGAAAGTGGCAGAGCAGAGCCGCCATAGGTCGGTGCAGTGACAGTAAGATGGGCTAATCTGACTGATCGAATTATGAGTAGTTGAGGAGAGTTGTTACTACAATGATGGCGGTGACATGAGCTGACGATAAAATAGTGAATTTAGAAGGCTATATAAAGGGGTTAAAGATTTAGATTTAAAGGCTAGCAATTTTTGCATCTCACAATTTGTAAAAGAGCTAAGAGCTTCTAAACTAGTGATAGAGAGAGAAAAGCGGGTCGCTTACTTGATCAAGTGAGTGAATTGTAACGGGCCAGTGTATGACCCGAGGTGTTGTCAACTTTTTGTAAGCACACTACCTCACTTGTAGCTCGGGTCAGTCTTGACTCCGAGCATTAATATAATACATTTTTTTTACACCCGTAAATGTAGATTGGAGCCACTCTCCGTCGAACCACGTAAATCATTGTCTCTGTGATTATATGTCTGCTAAGTTTGTTTTGGTTCCCTACTAACCAAACAAATTCGCTGCCGATTGAGGTTTGTTCGAGGGGTTAATTTCTCATATTGTCCTTAGAACAAAAAATAACCGTCAACAAAATCAATAGATAAAATGTTGATTTACGTATTTTAGTACCCACTCTCAAATGAGTTAAATTAATAGTCTTTATCATTCTAACTAAAGATTCATTTCATATGCTTTGAGATTTATAAAACGAAAAGAGAATTTATGATATCCTCATGCTAATTATTATTATTTTAAAAATCGGACTGATGATTGAATTATCAATTTAAAAGATTTAATGGATAATTAGATCTATCGATTGAATTGGTAGAGCCGACTAACGTTATCATAATTTCATAAATAATTTTAATTAATTTAAAAATATTAAAAAAATTGTTTTTATATTTTTTGGCTTAGGGTTTATGAATGTTTTAAAAAAAAATTAGTTATTTTTTTGTTAAAAACCGGGTCGACTGGTTTTCGAATCAGATCGAGCAATTGTTAGGCTATTTTTAATCTTTATTATTATTTTGAAACTTTATTTTAAATTATTCAATTTATTGAAATATGCAAGATGATTCTAATTTAAGATCAAAATCAAAATAAAATGTATTTAAGATACTTTTTTTCTCTAGACTTCAATTTTGATATTTGGAATGGGATCTTGTTATACTAAAGTTTATATACTAACTTGGCAAATCCGCAAATGTGGCACAGAATTTGAAATTACCTTTAGAAAATTTCGCAATAGGCCAAAGAATAAATTAGACAATTGAGTTTGATGTTGAGCTGAGTTTTTTATTGAGTTTTTTTTTAATAAATTATTATAATAATTATTGGATAATAATTTAAATATAACTGAAGCTTAATTATATATTATTATTAAAGTATGTGTAGCAGAAGATTATGAAAATTTTAGCACAACTCAGCTCAATAATAAATCCAAATTGATTAATATTAAAGTAAATTAAATTTTAAAAAACATGTTAATTTTGCCAGAGGGTTCCGTAAATATCCCCATAGTTGGCGTTGAAAGGGGAGCAACTGGCAACTAGGCATGGCAAGCAGACCCGGACCTGGCCCGAATCCGCATGGACCCGGACGATTCTGGTCCGGGATTAAGAAATCCGGACCTGAGTCTTAAAAATTAGGACTCGGGCGAATCCGGATCCGGACCCGGGATCGCACAGGTCAGTCCCGGATAGACCCGGGTCCGGAAAAAATAATAAAAAATAAACAAAAAAATTAAAATTTAATGAAAAATTAAAATAATATGCATATATATAATAGAATATAATTAAAAAATATAAAAGAATTGAAATAAAATTAATAAAATTGACAAAATCCAAATATAAATATAAAATAAGACAATTAAAAATTAAAAAAATAATAAACCGGGTAGACCCGGGTTCGGGCCCGTGTATATTTACCCGGGTCCGGAACCGGACCCGGGCTAATGAAAATGCTTCTAGATCCGGACCCGGATCCGACCGAACCCGGGTCCAGATCCGGATTTTGCCATCCCTACTGGCAACTCGCAAACTCCACCATTGGCCTAAGGAGGGTTCTCACTCAACTTTGTTGTCAACCTTTCTACTTCGCTCCTAAGTTCGCTCCGCACAGACCCGCACACGATCCCCTAACAATACAATAATTGAAATTGACACGTAAGTAAAGTGAAATTGAGAATAATTATTAAATAAGGAGATGTTACCTACTATATAATAATACAATAATAATTATGAGGTTTAGCCTACCATAAATATTAACAATAAAATAAAGTAATGAGACACATATTTAACGTGGTAAAACCTTTAATGTGAGGTAAATATTCACGGGCAAATATAGAATGATTTCACTATGGTGGAAAGAATTTTACAACTTCTCTCTAAATACAAGGAATGAACAATCTCACACTCTCTTAGAATATGAGAATTACAACTCTTTCACAAACTCTTAAGAAGAAACAATATTTTTCTCTCTTAGAATACAGAGGATTTGGTTGAGAATGGAATGAAGAAAATAATGAAATGAAGCATCTATTTATATATATGAGATTCACTGTGCAAAATAGTGAATTCTAATTTTTTTTATTTTCTTTTTATGCATTCAATGAGTGTGTTTCTTGCAAGAGTCTGGGACAGCCGGAGGTTTTACCTGCTCCGCTTAAGCCCGGAAGAGGTGGTTTGTCGGTGGGGTTTCCAACGATTTCAAAAAAATATATGGGATCCACCAAATAATTAATATATTTTTTATATTTAATTATTGTATTTTGGACCCACCCAAAAAATAATTGGCACCTTTCGATGCCAACCATTGACTTTAACAATTCTCCTACTTGGAAACTTGATTGAGAACCAATATGTTATCACACCATCCGTTCTACTTTTCCATCTTCAACCTGCCTACGTTTCTGCTAAGCCATAAGAGGATTTACACCAAACAAACTTGTCTGTATTGATAGGCTTGGTCATTACGTCTGCAAGATTCTCATTGGTGTATACCTTCAACAAGTCCATATTGTCTTCCACTACTTCACGAACAAAGTGATATTGTACCTCTATATGCTTTATTCTTGAATGAAATGTTGGATTCCTTACAATATACAAAGCACTCTGACTGTCACAAATAATGAAATCTTCTCTTATTTGTGCCAGAGCTCCTCCAATAACATTTGAAACTAAATAGCTTCCTTACATGCTTGTGTAGCTGCCATGTATTCAACTTCTGTTGTAGACAACTTACAACACTCTGTAACTTGGATACCTAGCTCACTGCTCATCCTATAAGTACAAACACATAACTTGTAGTGGATTTTCGTTTATCAAGATCTCCTACAAAATCTGAATCCACGTAGCTCCTAAAAACTAATTCTGATCCTCCATAACATAATGCAACATATGAGGTTCCTTTGATATATATAAGGATCCTCTTAACAGCATTCCAATACTCTTAATAATTATTCGCCATAAAACGACTAACTGTTCACACTGCTTATGTAATGTCTGGTCTTGTACAAATCATGGCGTATATTAAGCTTCCCACTGCTGATGCATATGGTACTCGAGACATCTCATTCCTCTCAGCTTCATTGCAAGGACACATAAATGATGATAACTTGAAATTAACAGGAAGTATGGTAGAAATTGGCTTACAATCTTCCATATCGAACCGCCGTAAGATTTTATTCAAGTAATTTTTCTGAGAAGGCCAAATCTTCCTGTTATTTCTGTCTCGGTGTTTTTTCATCCTTAGAATCTTGTTTGCTGGTCCCATGTCCTTCATGTCAAACACCTTAACTAAATGTGCCTTTAATTCTTGAACTCGATCTTTGTTAGGATCTGCTACTAACATAGCATCCACATACAACAACAAAATAATAAAGTCATTATTTCCATATATCTTGTAATATGTACAATGGTTTGAATTGAGTCAGTTGTACCCAAGGTAAATAAGGAATGAATCAAATCTCTTATACCAATATCTCGAGGCTTGTTTGAGATCATATAGAGATTTGTTCAATCTTCAAACCAAGTTCTTCTCGCATATTTTAGCAAAACCTTATGGTTGGAGCATATAAATTTATTCTTCAAGTTCTCCATGAAGAAATACAGTTTTTACATCCAACTATTCCAGATGTTGGTCAAAAGTAGCACACATACTTAGAACTACTCTGACTGTTGTAAGTCGAACCACCGGAGAAAATATCTCGTTAAAATCAATCCTTTCATTCTGAGCATATTCTTTTACCACCAATCGTGCACGATACCGCTCAACTTGATCATTACTATCTCGCTTGATATTGTAGACCCATTTATTACCAATGGTTTTTCTTCCAAACGGTAATGGTACTAGATCCCATGTATTATTTCTATGTAAAGTTTTTATTTCTTCTTCCATTGTTGTCATCCACAAAGATGCATTTACACCTTTTTGTAGCTTCATGGAAAGTTTATGGTTTTTTATCCCCTATTAGAAGATAGTATGCATTGTTACTCTTTGTAACATACTCTAAGTGCCAACCAGGAGGTCTTCTCTCTCGATTTGATCGACGAATTTCAGAAGCTTCAAACTCGATTGGTTCTGGTACCTCGTGCTCTGGAGCTGCTTCAGAAGAATCTGAATTTTCTTGTTCTGGATTATTTTCCACCAGTACTGTTGTAGTCTTTATACTTTCTTTCGAAATGCTATCATTTCCTTCTTTCTTCAATTGATCTTCTGCAAATATCACATCACTGCTGTTGATGGTCTTGTGGGTAATGGGATCCCACAAGCGATTCCCCTTTACTTCATCAACAAAATTCAAGAAAATATATTTTCTAGATTTTGGATCTAGCTTTGTTTTTCTTGAGCGTTGTACATCACGTATACATGACAACCAAAAATGTGAAGAGATGAGTAATCAGCTGACTTTTCGCTCCACATATCCATCGGTGTCTTCAAATCATTTGCTATTGATGGAGATTTATTTACAACATAGCATGTTGTATGAACTGCTTCTGTCCAAAAACGCTTTGGTAGACTAGTTGTTCTGAGCATAGCTCTTACTCTTTCTAGCAGCGTACTATTCATCCTTTCTTCCACATCATTTTGTTGAGGAGTGCATGATGTAGTAGTTTGCCTTTTGATCCCTTCTTGCTGACAATATGCCTCAAAATCCTTGCTGTAATATTCTTCTCCATTATCTGTCCTTAAACACTTGATTTTCTTTCCAGTTTCTACTTCAATTTGGGCTTTGAAGTTTTTGAAAACTAACATCACATCTGACTTATTTTTGATCGGGTACAGCCAATATCTTCAAGAAAATTCGTCAAAAAATAATATAAAATATTTTACTTTCCCTAGAGATTGAATCGGTGCTTCCTAAACATCAAAGTGAATCAATTCTAAAATGATTTTACTCCGAACACTTGACTTGCTAAATTTTAATCTGTTTTGCTTACTTGTAACATAATGCTCACAAAACATTACACTAACCGCTTTCAAACCTAGAAGTAGCTTTTGATTGACGAGAATCTTCATTATCTGTTCTGATATGTGGCATAGTTTTCTGATGCCACAATATAGAAGCTTCTTGTCCAGAATCTAGTGATGCCACCGATGCAGTTGCTTCCTGAATTGATTCTCCCAAGTGCATATACAAGTTTGCTGAGATCTTTTCAGCTTTCAAGACTGTAAGTGCTTCTTTCACCATCTTTAATACCTCATTTTCAACAACGGTCTTGTATCCGCGTTCATCTAACTGTCCAACTGACAGAAGATTTTTCTTCATTCCCACAACATATCAAACATCTTGTACAATGTGGATAGTACCATCGTACATCTTTATTTTGATGGCTCCAATCCCAGCAATTTTCATGGCATGATCATTGCCTAGAAAAATCGATCCTCCAAATATAAGTTCATAATGGCAGAACTATTCTCTCCTAGAGGTCATGTGTCATGTTGCTGCAGAATCAACCAACCATGCATCATTTAACTATTTTCTGCTATCATTATACAACATTACTACTTCACTGTAAAGTGTGCTACCTTCTTCAGAAGTACTTGCAACACATCCCTGAGATTTTATTGCAACAAAATTTTTTTCTACATCATTCTTCAAATTCCAACAATCTTTCTTGACGTGACATTTCTTGCCAGAATTATAGCATTTAACATTCTTCTTACTTTGTGATTTCGATCTACCATGATTTTGACTCCCATTTGAACCACATTTTGTTGATCTCATGATCTGTCTTCCTTATTTTTGCGGCTAGACTCATATTCCAAAGCAGCTGCTGCAACTTCATCAAAAACTATATTTCCAATGACAACATTATTTTTCAAGTCGATGATAATTTGATCATACGAATCAGGTAGACTTTGAAGTAGAATCTACGCACGTTCATTTATAGATATATTATAATCCAACAAAGTGAGTTGAAAAATAGTGTATTCAAGTTTTTGATGTGATTCGTCATGGATGTGGACTCACTCATACGAAGAGTGTAAAGTCTCATCTTCAAGAAGATCTTATTGTGTAGTAACTTGATCTCGTACAATTTGGCAAGTGAATCCCAAATCTCTTTTGCATTCCTCTTCTCTGCAATGCTAGATAACACAGAATCTGCTAATGCTAGATACAAGTTTCCCATATTATTGTCATCTATATCCTTCCATTTTTCATCAGTCATTCCATCTGGTTTCTCTCCAATTGCCGCCAAGTAATTGTCTTTTCTTAAGATTTTTTTTTTATTTTAAGTTTCCAAAGGGAAAATTTACTCCTGTTGAACTTCTCAATTTCGTACTTTCCTACCATGTTTCTGATGACGATCAGCTTTTCACTTAAACCAGCTTTTACTATTTCACCGTGAATATGACCGTATACAATACTGTATACATAAATATGACCATATTTATGAATAGTATCGTATACGTGAATAATATACTATATGTGAATAGTACTACATCGTATATGTAAATAGTCTCCGTGAATAATGACAAGAAACCTACTTGGATTTGAAATCCAAGCAAACCCCAAGCAACGGACAGAACCCCAAGAACCGCGAATTTGATTTTGTAGAAACAAAACCATTCCAAGGCCACAAAGAAGACCCACAAAGAACTTGCCCTTGAGAACCTTTAAGATGAATCCTTGTATTGTTTTGCTAGCAATTGAGACGCCACTAAGTTTGCCAAAACTTAGATAAGTCGATTCAAACTTGAAAAGGGGAATCATTCCCTTACAAGAATTCGGCCATAGCCAAAGCTTTAAGCTTTTGTGTTTTACAAATTTCGTGATTGTTCTCAAAATGAAAAAGAAAGAAAGCTTAAATAGTGTTACAAAGAGAAACCCTAAAGACATAAAGACAACAATGCCCCCTAAGGCTAAATTACAAAAATACCAAAGTCTTCAAGTCTTCAAAGACCTTTGAAGCTGATATGGGCCAGTGAAGTGGCTTTGGGCCCTCTCTATTGAAGCCCACATGCGTCTCTATTTTTTTGTTGCAATCGGCCATAAAACTCTGAACTAATCCCGTCATTGTTTCTCTGAGTCTTTTGGTCCTCTACCTCGTAATTGGCCCTTCTGGTACTTGTAATGGGTCTTTTGGTTTGTTGTCGGCCTGGATCATGTCAAATAATCTATGTGAACAATAACCCTGAACCTGAAGCGTTGATACCACTTTTAGAGGATCGTGGGCTGAAGTTGGCACGCAATTACAGTGAAATTGAAAACAATTGTTAGTTCAGTAGGTGTTTCCCACCATATAATAATACAATAATAATTATGAGGCTTAACCTACCATAAATATTAACAATAAAATAAAGCAATGAGACACATATTTAACGTGGTAAAACTCTAAATGTGAGGGGAAACATCCACAGACAAATGTAAAAGGATTTCACTATAATGGAATGAATTTTACAACTTCTCTCTAATCATAAGTAGTGAACAATTTCACACTCTCTTATAATAGGAGAATTCCAACTCTCTCACAAACTCTTAAGAAGAAACAATATTTTTCTCTTAGAATACAGATGATTTGGTTGAGAATGGAATGAAGAAAATAATGAAATGAAATCTCTATTTATAGGTATGAGATTCACTGTGCAAATAATGAATTCTAATTTTTTATTATTTTCTTTTTATGCATATGGGACCCACCCACATAATTAATATTTTTTATATTTAATTATTGTATGTGGGACCCACCCAAAAAATAATTGGCACCTTCCGATGTCAACCATTAACTTTAACACGATTATGGTTAGAAATTGTAACCGAACTATACGGTTATGGTTTATCTTTAGGGTGGACTGTTATCAAAAGGGTGAACCGTAACCGTATGGTTAACCATGTTTTTTTTTTAATTTAAAAAATAAAAAAATTTGGGTTAGAACCGATTTAAAACCGGCTCATCGATTTAAAATCGGCTAATCGATTTAGAATCGATTCCAAACCGGAATCATTGGAACCGCCAATTAGGCGGTTCCAAAATCCCTTTAACCGTAATCGAATCGGTCACCACTGATTTGGTTACGTTTTGGCATAACCGAACCGGTCAAATCGGTTCGGTTATGATTACCACCGGTTCAATTACAATTCGGTTTTGGTTCTGAATCCTAACCGTGGCCGGATCTAGCTCCATATATGAGAAAAAAATATTTGAAAAAAAAAAGTAATTGCATGCTCTGGGGGAACCTCCCCTTCCCCCGTAACTACCATTTCCTAAACCAAGAATTTCAGATCATTTTAGTCAAAAAAAAAATAATAACCACCTATATTTGCAAGACAAATTCAATAATAATAATATCATTAATTTTATTTTCATTTTTATATAATGGTAAGATCTAGTGACAATAAAGGACATAGCTAGCCCGACCCTTAGCCAACTTAAGTGGTTGTTGAGGACCTCACCTCAAACACAAGGCCTCGTAAAAATTTATATTTATATATTTAAGTGTATTATAAAGTTATTATTAATTTTTATGTGAAAAATTAATAAAATTTCTCTAATTGATTAGTTAATTGTATTATAGAATTATTGAAATTATTAAATTTTTACATTTTAATAAATATTTATCTTGATATTTCTTATTTTCCAAACAAATAATATGATTATTTTATTCTTTTAAGAATATATCAAATATAATAAAACCTCGTTAAATTTTTTCGCTCATGATGATTTTATTAAATTCATTTGCTTCCATTGTCACGGACCTAATGACTAACAGCATCGGTATATGCTTTTAGGAATATCTCTTACGCATCATCAAATTAAAATTGTTATTGAAACCGAAACCCTAAATTATTTGAATAAAATTGAAAATTATTTGTTATTAATTTTTTTTTCTTATTCATTAAGCATATTATAAGTTATGAGCATGTGCGGGTTGTATTCTTCCACAGGTTCTTTTCTATGATTTGAAAAAATTTAACATATATTAATAAGGTAATATAAATTTTGAGATTTTAATCTCATACGATATGACGATATCTTATGAGATCAAATACAAAAAAATTAAGTTGAAATAATCTCACTCTTAATAGGTTTAGCTATTTCAACATGAAATTTTGACATAAATTTAAAGTCAATAATTTCATGCATTTTACTGGCGGATTAATTGACATATTTAAATACTAATTTAATATTTATTATCTATTATTCGGTAACAAACTTTAGGTGCCTGGTTGTCATTTTCACTCCTCTTTTATCCAAAAGCTAAGATTTATTTACAATTTTTTTTTTTTTTTCATTCATTAAGCATATTATAAGTTATGAGCATGTGCGGGTTGTATTCTTCCACAGGTTCTTTTCTATGATTTGAAAAAATTTAACATATATTAATAAGGTAATATAAATTTTGAGATTTTAATCTCATACGATATGACGATATCTTATGAGATCAAATACAAAAAAATTAAGTTGAAATAATCTCACTCTTAATAGGTTTAGCTATTTCAACATGAAATTTTGACATAAATTTAAAGTCAATAATTTCATGCATTTTACTGGCGGATTAATTGACATCTTTAAATACTAATTTAATATTTATTATCTATTATCCGGTAACAAACTTTAGGTGCCTAGTTGTCATTTTCACTCCTCTTTTATCCAAAAGCTAAGATTTATTTACATTTTTTTTTTTTTTTTTACTGAAGTTCAATTTTTTTTTCACTTATTGTTATTTTTGTTAAACTTTCTTAAATTATATTATTGTTTGAACTCGCCCCTTCTAGATTAATATAATGATTCCAACACTAAAATTATATTGACTAATTGCATGAATGGCATGAATAAAAGTTTATCCCTACTTAATCAATATACTGATTACATATGGCGTCTCTCACCAAAATATTTCTCAAATTTAATTTAGCAAAAATGAATATCACCCAATATCTTTGTGCCTTTAACAAAGTCAGGATTTGCGACCGGTAAAAGATTACACAAAGCCTGCGAAATACAA
Organism: Zanthoxylum bungeanum; assembly: GCA_019454045.1. Classification (NCBI taxonomy): domain Eukaryota; kingdom Viridiplantae; phylum Streptophyta; class Magnoliopsida; order Sapindales; family Rutaceae; genus Zanthoxylum; species Zanthoxylum bungeanum. The sequence continues at coordinate 84,126 of SKCR01015489.1, forward strand.
ATTTTATTTTTACAAGTTTGATGCTTCATTCCCGTTAATGTCAAACCAATTCAACTTTAAATAAATATAAATTTCTTTTCCAAAATAAAAATAAATATAACTTATAAAAAACCACAAGAGATTGCTTCCGTAGTAAATACTTTGAGTTTGAGTAGTTTGCTATTTCTCAGGTTCAAGATTCGAATTTCATTAGATGTATTTTATTAGGGTCATGTCTCATGGTATAAAAAGTCAGTGACTTATCATGATCTGTATTAAGAAACTTCTGAGGACACTGAATATAAATCTCGGAAATTAGTCGAGGTGCGTGTAAACTGGCCCGGATATCCGGATTATCAAAAAAATTAATAATTAAATCCATTCACATCATCATTAATTATTATGAGAACAATTAACGTCCAGCTTTCAACTTTTGACTATGAAAAGTCAATGATCAGTCGATAACGTCGGCACTCATTAGTGGTAAAGTATCATTATCGTGCACTCTTGGAAATCTTCAAAATATTATACTTTATAGTTTAATAGATCAAATTTATTTATTAAAAATTAAATCACAAGCACAACTAGGTACGGAACTATCTAAGGACATCCTCAACGAAGCGCCCGATATAACGCTCGCGTGAGATTACTCCTAAAATCCTACATCATCACTTGTGCCATTTAAGTGTAGATAAACAATAAATAATTTGGCTGTAACAATATTGGTGCAGTAAGTTATTGTTTTTTATTTTTTGGGTGTAAAAAATAGATTTTAAGCTTAAAAAAAATATTTCGTCAGATTCAGGTAAGGTTCATATAGACAATAAAGATAAATAATGACAAAAAAAAATCTTTTATTTTTTTTTAACTAAATATGAATTTTATGTGGACTATAAGATGTGTGTTGTTATAACATTAATATCATTAAACGAAATTAACATGCATCAAACAAATCTTAGTCATTCAATTACATGCCAAATATAAACCATAAAATCTTAGAAAAAACCTGAAAACTTGAAGATGATAATGATGAAACATAATCCAAGCCGAGATGCCTCTGTTCTTAAGAACTTATTAGTCGTGCCTCGGTGCTCTACGGATGCTATGTGGCTAATGTTCTCCCATGATTCATTGGATGCTTCTTGTAGAAGGGGCACTCCTTTTACAAGATCTTGAACAAAGACAATGGTGGAAACTCTCTTTTACTTAAAAACTCTCTAAGACAAATGTATGAAACTTGTAATTTTCTAGATACCAAATGAACTCAAGGCCTCTTAATTTATAGGCATGGAAGGGTGTCTTTGAGGGCACCCTTTGGTGTGGGGTGTAACCCTCCCAAGGGTTATACCACTTTCCTTATGTCATTTGAGGCCTAGAGTATAATCTTTTCAAATTAGAGGACATGTCCCTACATGTTTGTGTCTTTTCTATAAGGCACAACCCAAGGGACATGACCCTCCTACACACATACTATATATTTAGAGAATTTACAACAATCTCCCATAATTCTCTAAATATTAATGCAGACACTTGAGAGAGTTTCCGTGAAATAAAACTGCATCGAAATAGGTAGCTTTCGCCTTGAACCTTTCCTAGTGAATGACAATCAGATTTACTTGGCAAACTAGTAACTCATAGTCTTGAACGGTTCTGCCGTTGGTGTAAACCAAGATAATTGCCAACACAGCTTTACTTCGACCATTTCTCGTTCTACGGTTGTGTTTATTTTGACCATGAACATTGATCCTGGATTCATAAAGTAATTTAGGAAATTCAGCCTGTAAAAATCCCATGGAAGCGACATCACTTCTTACTTGAAATAAGTGATCTATTATAAAAAAGTAATCTGCCTTTACCCCCATTAGGACTCTTCTCCTAATATAGTGATCATTCAAATCCTTAACTTATCCTAACCTTGACAGACAGAACTCTGCGTCATTACAGGAATGAGAAAGAGTATAAAACTGTAAAATGCTTGTTTTGAATTTTACAAAATTTCAGTTGTCCCTTCTGAACCTAGATCTTGGGATCTCCAGTTAGCTAGGTTGGATTTCCACAGTGACAATTCTTAATTTATAGGCTGCAAGCCCATTCCCCTCGATGACTTGTCAACTTGCTCTCTAGGTAAACCTTTAGTAAGTTGATCTGCTAGGTTTTCCTTCGACTTGACATAATCGAACGAATTTGTGTCACTTGAGAGCAGTTGTCGTATGGTATTATGTCTGCGACGTATTTGTCGAGACTTACCATTATACATTGTATTTTGGGCTCTCCTAATAGCCGATTGATTATCACAATGTATGCTTATCACTGGCACTGGTTTGGGCCAATTAGGAATATCCTCTAGGAAATTTCGAAGCTATTCCGCTTCTTCCACTATTTTTTCTAATTCTATGAATTCTGATTCCATAATAGACCGGACAATACATATTTGCCTCAAGGATTTCCATGACACGGCTAGGGGTGAGCAAAACCAGTTTCAGTTCCGGTTCCGCATGGAACCGGAACCTACCCAGAAAATTTCGGTTCCACACTAAGTGGAACCGGAACCTACCCAATTAAACAGGGTACCCTATTATTCGATTCCAATCTGGTTCCGGTCCGATTCCGAATTACCCTATTTTAAAATATTTTAATGAAAACTACATTCCAATACGAGTCCGTAAGAAAAAAAGGGGACCATATAATAATTTTTTAAATACTATGGTGATTTTTGTATACAATGTTTTTACAGAAAATGAAGAGCAGAAGCAAGAGGCATGGCAGAGCTTCTGCCAATTTAATTTGCCACCTATTGATGCTCAGTCCATGATCAAATTTAGCACTTCACAGTATATTGCAGGTGGTGCTGAGGGTAGCTGATTGCAGCAGTAGGAGTCAGTTCTTCTTAGTCTTGTGGAGAAAAATTTAGAAATTCATTATCATGTAATTCTGTCTTTCTCATGATTATATTCTGAGTGACAATGTTGAAATAATGTGGTCAATTTGATCATGTTTCCCCATCTTTAATTTATAGGCTCTAACTTAAAAACTTTAAAAACTTCGATATTCGAAAGCAGAACAAGGAGCTATTAATTTGCCAACAAAATATTTCCGCAGTCTCAATGAGGCGCTTCTAGCAACAAATATGACCCAGATTTGAAGAGCCCGGGACCTTATCTGAAGTTGAACTTTGTGCGCTCTAGAAGAAACAAGCACAAGCAGGTCCATAAAACACCAAATGCTTGGCTGTGGCATCTTATTCCTACAATTATCTCATAATCACCTTCTTAGTATTTGATTTCACAGTTACAAGCACATGATATCAGCAGAAATAATGTGGTCAAGTTGATGTGAAACCGGTTCCATGGTCCGGTTCCGGTTCCGATCATTTGGAACCGGAACCTACCCGGATAAAATCGGTTCCTTCGTTTTTGGAACCGAAACCTACCCGATTACAACCGGTTCCGGTTCCAAACCCGGAAAACCGGTCCGGTTCCAACCGGTTCTGGGTAGACCCGGAACCGTTGCTCACCCCTAGACACGGCTGCACCACTGTGGACGTTGGTTTTCACCCGAGGTCCACAATCGAGAATTTGTAGGAATGTTGGGCGCTAGCAATCCTGCAAAATAAAAATAGAGTGAGCGGGAGTACTGCCCATTGGTGTGGTGGGTGCCGAAGGTAATCTGACGCTCAAGTCAGTCACATGAAAGATTTATAAATACAGTAGGAGGAGAAGCAAGGTCAGAGACTACCTTGATCCCCGTGGATTACCGTGAGGGTGGTGGGTCGGAGGTTCAGATGGCTCTGGTAAGACTGATTGAGCTTTGGGTTGTCATCTCCCCCTTCTCCCCGAATTATGGTTCCTTTTGTAGGCTATCAAAAGTAGGTCTCATTAATGTTTTAAATGATAGACGTTTTGGGTGCTTTAATGGTTTAATCACATAAATCATGTAATATACGTTTCTTTTCATTTGGTTAGTTGGCAAATCAAGAGGTTGACCTCTCTTTGTGTAAGGGCCTAGTAGGGTAATTAGGCCCGTGGCCCAAGTCTTGTTTGGGTACTGTTTAGTGGAAGGTTTTGGGTTGTATCTGACATTGGGCCTAAAGTGAAATATCGGAAATACCCTTGGCCCAAATTTGGCTCATACAGTTTGTCCCATACTCTCTACGTCAAAGAGTCTTTGGCTTGGAGAGTATCTATCAAATGTGTCGTCTGGGGCATTCGTCAATGGTCATGCCATGTTTGATGAAGCCAAGCATTTGGTGACAAGACAGGGCTCGGTCGACTAGACATAGGTTATGATGCTGATAGAGCTTACTCAACTATTATTTCTGCGATGTATGTGTTGATACTTACCATTATACATTGTATTTTGGGCTTTCCCAATAGCCGATTGACTATCACAATGTATGCTTATCGCTGGCATTGGTTTGGGCCAATTAGGAATATCCTCTAGGAAATTTCGAAGTCATTCCGCTTCTTCCACTATTTTGTCTAATGCTATGAATTCTGATTCCATAATAGACCAGATAATACATGTTTGCCTCAAGGATTTCCATGACATGGCTGCACCACTGTGGACGCTGGTTTTCACCTGAGGTCCACAATCGAGAATTTATAGGAAGGGTGGGCGCTAGCAATCCTACAAAATAAAAGTAGAGTGAGCGGGAGTATTGCCCACTGGTGTGGTGGGTGCCGAAGGTACTCCGACGCTCAAGTCAGTCACGTGAAAGAGTTATAAATATAGTAGGAGGAGAAGCAAGGTCAGAGACTACCTTGATCCCCGTGGATTACCGTGAGGGCGGTGGGTCAGAGGTTCAGAGGGCTCTGGTAAGATTGATTGAGCTTTGGGTTGTCATCTCCCCCATTCTCCCCAAATTATGGTTCCTTTTATAGGCTATCAAAGGTAAGTCTCATTAATGTATTAAATGATAGACGTTTTGGGTGCTGTAATGGTTTAGTCATATAAATCATGTAATATAAGTTTCTTTTCATTTGGTTGGTTAGCAAATCAAGAGGTTGGCCTCTCTTTGTGTAAGAGCCTAGTAGGGTAATTAGGCCTGTGGCCCAAGTCTTGTTTGGGTACTGTTTGGTGGAGGGTTTTGGGTTGTATCTGACATTGGGCCTTAAGTGAAATGTCGGAAATGCCCTTGGCCCAAATTTGGCACATACAATTTGTCTCATACTCTCTAAGTCAAAGAGTCATTGGCTTGGAGAGTATCTATCAAATGTGTCGTCTGGGGCAGGGCAAGTAAGTATACTCTGACCCTTTATTCAGATTCGTCAATGGTCATGCCATGTTTGATGAAGCCAAGCATTTGGTGACAAGACAGGGCTCGGTCGACTAGACATGGGTTATGATGCTGATAAGGCTTACTCAACTACATGTTGATGCACCGAATAAACATCTAAGATGATGCTCTGCTGACCAAGCGACAACTGCATGATCTTGGGCACTGGTAAGTCTTGGGAATTCAATACGTCGACTGGGTTGAAATGACAAAGCATGACATCATTCAGTCGACATGTCGAGTCATTGACGCGGGTGATTCTTCGGTGGTCCCGACGCAAACTGTGGAAATGATCGTTCTCCACTGACACGAGATATGATGATTACGCGATACAACATGTCATTCAGTCGACCGGTAGTGAGAGCATTTAGGTGGAGTCTTCAAGTCGGATGAATGTTCACATCTCTATTGGGCATGACATAAGATGGTTGGGGGATGCCCATGTCGACTGGATGGGACGAAAAGCAAGATTTTAGCCATTCGACTGGCTTTAAAGAGGAATCAAGATGGATGTTCACATCATCTAGACCAAATGGAGATCCGAGTCTTGAATGGGCTCGACATGAGCCTATTGGGAAATGTTCCCGTCGACTGGACCAGATGAAGGCCATGAGGTGATCATCCACTCGAATGGTCCCCAACAAGAACCGAGAAGAGGCTTCATGACTTGACTCGACATGAGCCAATTGGAGAATGCTCCCGTCGACTGGACCAGATGAAGGCCAGGAGTTCGTCATCTACTCAACTGGTCCTGAATATAAACCAAGAAAGGCATCATGACTTGACTCGACATGAGCCAATTGGGGAATGCTCCCATCGACTGGACCAGATGAAGGCCAGAAGTTTATCATCCACTCAACTGGTCCTGAGTAGGAACCAAGAAGAGGCATCAGAACTTGACTCGACATGAGCCAATTGGGGAATATTCTCGTCGACTAGACCAGATGAAGGCTAGGAATTCATCATCCACTCAACTGGTCCTGAATAGGAACCAAGAAGAGTCATCAAGATTTGACTCGACTTGAGCCAATTAGGGAATGCTCTCGTCGACTGGACCAGATGAAGGACATGACAATCTTCATCCTACTGGTCCTGAAGAGGAACCAGTGGGAGTCTTCATTTTTTATGGACCAGATAAAGGTCCAGGTCTTGAGTTGGGCTTGACATGAGCCAATGGGGAGTGTTCCCGTCTACTGGACCAGATGATGGTCATGAAAATCTCCATCCTACTGGTCATGAAGAGGAACCAAAGGGATTCTTCATGTTTTCTAGACCAGATGAAGGTCCAGGTCTTGAGTCGGGCTTGACATGAGCCAATGGGAGTGTTCCCATCTACTGGACCAGATGAAGGTCAGAACAATCTCCATCCTACTGGTCCTGAAGAGGAACCGAAGGAGTCTTCATGTCGTTTGGACCAGATGAAGGTCCAGGTCTTCAACTGTATAGTATTGTCTGCAAGTTTCGAAACCATATGTACAGTAAGTAAGTAGAGAGATAATATTTATACCTGTCATCTGGAGAGCATGTCGGCCTGGAAAGATGGTCTTACTGATCTTTGAGGAATATCATTCCCCCAAGTTATTATAGCTATTCCTTTCAGATTGTCACTAGTCTATTGGTCTCGACTTCACTAGTCCTGATGAAGGTCCATAATTGTCATCATTCTACTAGACTTGATGAAAGTCGAAGGGAGTCTACGATCGACTTGACCTGATGAAAGTTCATGAGTCTTAGGTCGACTGGACCTAATGATTGTGCATGAGACTATGGCTGACTGGATCTAATGAAGGTTCAATGGAGTCTTCACTCCACTGGACTTGATGAAAGTCCTTGGGAGACTACACTTCACTAGAACTGGTGAAGGTTCAATGGATCTGATGAACGTCAATGAGACTACGATCGAATGGAGCCTGACGAAGGCTTAGGAGGCTCCGGTTAACTGTTCATAATGAAGGTTCAGGAAGATCCATGATGATCTTCATCCTGCACTCTGATGAAGATACAAGGGAGTCTACAGTCGATTGGACCTGATGAAGGTCCGGGAGGGTCTTCATTCTACTATACCTTATGAAGATACATGTGAGTTTACACTCCACATTCTATAAGACCTGATAGAGGTTGACTGGACCTGATGATAGTTTGAACCCACGACCTATATGTCTATATAATGAAACAAGCAAGCAAAGCCCACGTAGTAACCAAATAACCTTTTAAAACTCTCAAGAAGATGACCATGCATGCATGCACATGAGTAGTAGGGCCTTTGTCCATTCCGGCCAAAATCGAGAAGGGAGAAAATGAGCCGAAATCCCAAAATGAGCCGTACGAGCAGAAGACATCATCAACTGCAATTGAAGATGATGGGTAGTCTTCTTCTTCTTTCTCCTCAAACTCCATCTCTGGCTCTACAGATCCAAATTCAGTTGACTCATTATCACCAAGGTTCTTCAAATCAACCACTGAAAGCTCATCTAAGTGCCTCACCACCAGGTCTACAGCTCCAAGCTCGTAGACAGGATGCTTGCTAGCAACAGCCATACACTTCATCCTTGCATCATGAGCAGCCTCCACTGTCTGATTAGAGTTCCCAAACACAATACACCGCTCAGGTATAAACTTTAGAAGTTGAGCTCGTAGAGCTTGGTAAATCTCTTCCACCTTTGAAGCCATTCCTCTCAGTTCTGCTGGGTCTCTCGATCAACACAGAACTTCAGATATGGCATGTTCACTCTTCATCCCGTCGATTCTTCCCAAAATGAAAGCTGGAGGAGGAGATTTTCCTCATTCTTGAGCAAATGTCAGCCACGTCTGCTTCTCAAGATCAGGATTGTCTTCGATTATCACTGGTTATTCTCGTTACTGAAGGCATGCATGTCGACTGGAGGCATGCACGTTGGCTGGAGGCATGCATGTTGACTGGACCATGTATGGTTCGTCTCTTTCTGCGTGAAGGGGTGTAGCGTGGGTTTATGTCGACATACACCCAGCTTGCTTATGGGTGTTTTTCCTCAGTATATGTCGACGTGAGCAAGCTATTCCTTAGTGTCATTTGTCTCTTTCTGCATGAAGGGGTGTAGCGTGGGTTTCTCAAGGTGGCATCTGGGTTGTTAGCTCACTACCTCTGCAGTCGCATGATATTCATGCATATGGGATGGTTTTACAACTAAGCTTGGTGAAGGATGATGCATCACATGTGTCCTCGGTGTCTTCAATTTCTTTGGATACGTTCTCAGTGGCTTTCATGCTCGGTGACAGTGTGCTTCACGTGATGTCCTTGCTTCACAAGTGTCCAAATTTCAACCACGTGGTTATTAACTTGCCCTTGTTCTACAATCTTCTACCCTTGTTTTGTAAAATTTCTCCTTGCTTGGACACTACGCCCATATCAGCAAGATAATTATGTCTGAGAACGTAATAAGTTGGGCAGCATTTTGGCTTCCATTGTCACACTACTTTGATCTTTAAGAGTTCCTCCAAGAGAGAGGTGTCCAGATCAAAAAATTAGATGGTTATTCATGCATGCATGGGCCATGCATGGACCATGTTGCGTGTCATGAGGGCTAGTCATAGAGGCTGCCTGTCCATGTTGGTGGTTTGTGGTTGGCTTCGTAGGAATTTTCATGGTTGTCCTTTGAGGGTCGGCTGGAACTATGGCTTTGGAGAAAAAAGGTTCTTCACTTTGCCCGACCTAATGAAAGTTAGTCGACTGGACCTGATAGTGGTCCAATGGACTCTTCATACTACCTGACCGGATGAAGGTCGGTTGATTGGACCTAATAGAGGTCCAGGAGGTTCCCCATTATACACGACCTGATGGAGGTCGGTCGATTGAACTTGATGAAAGACTTCCTACGTAGTCTGGAGTAGATAATATTAGATCAATGCTGTTCGAATATGATGACTAACCTGTCGTATGAAGGAGATGAATATCGTTTCATGTCGTATGAAGAAGATGAGAGCTCATTTATGTCGTCTGAAGAATGAATGGATAGCTTCTCAAGTCGTCCGAAGTGGACGACATTCAATCGAGGTCGTATGAAGGATATGATAAACCTGTCGTATGATTATTCATCCATTTCACGAGATAGCAATCCTTTTACGTCGTTTAGGCGAGATGATATTCCTTCCATTTCGTCTTGAGAGGATTAATAATATCCCTCAATTTCATCTGAGAAAGATGACAATCATGTCATGTCGTATGGTAGTTCATCCATTTCATCTGGGGAAAATGAATATCCTCTTATGTCATTTGGAATAGATGACAATTCTTTCATGTCATTTGAGGGGGATGATAATTCATCCATATTGTCCGGAGCAGATGACATTTCATTCATGTCGTCTGGAGAATACGACAATCTTCATATGTAGTGAGAGGTTGATGATAGTCATTCTTCGTAGTCTGGAAGAGACAATCATTTTCTATGTCATGTGGATAAGATGACAATCTTTATGTGTACTTTAGAGTTGATAACAATTCATCTATGTTGTCTGGAGAATATGACATCTTTTTATTGGTAGTCTGACTCCTGGTAGACTGGACATAATTGCTCTTTTGAACTCCTGTATTTCTCTACACATGGTGGAAGTGATATGTTATGTTTGGTCGACCGGGAGAATGTTGTGGGAACACAGGAACTGGGCGACGCATGCTGTCCCGGGCTCGCGGCCCGGTCGGGAGTACGGAATAGCCACGGGGGACTAAACCGAAGAATAATGGAGTCGCCACCCGGTGTGAACCGGGAAAATGAGATTTAAGGCCGCACTCACCCCTCGCAAGGGAAGACCTCAAACCGTTGGGTTCAGAATGGTCCCTTACTCATGCCACTTGTAATGAAAGGATTTATATGATAATTTAATCAGGCTTAAGTAACACTTATTTCTAAGAATATCATGCTTCTAAATCCACATACATACATCAACAAGTTCATCTAAATTTATATGTAACACATATTCGAATTTGCATACAGCCTATTTGCATGTAATCTATGTCTCAATTTGCACACATAAGGTTTATTATACGACAAGTATACAAGTTAATGAACGCATTGGTGGACACAGAAGCTCAAACAAATAACATTCTTACTAGCATGCATATTAAGAAAATATATTTAAGCGCATAAAAGAAATAGACAACTAGAGAGGTAATACGAATGCATAGCGTAAAAAAAGGAACTATGTGCTAAGATGGACATGTCGTAATGTGATGCAAGAGGATCTATTTACCGTGGGCGTTCCTGCAGCGTTCGTAGACACGTTCGAACGGTAAACAGAAGGTTCTCGTTCGAGTAGCGTTCGTAACCCGTTCGAACGGAAATGAAACAGAATGCTCACATTCGTATGGCGTTTGTGAACGCGTTCGAACGGAAATGAAACCGAATGCTCACGTTCGTATGGCGTTTGTGAACGCGTTCGAACGGAAATGAGACCTGATGCATGATAAGGCAAAATGCACGCGCGTTCGAGTTACGTTCGTAGACGCGTTCGAACGGGAACAGATCTGATGCATGAAATGGGATGCAATACATAAATGGCGAATAGTACAATGCGAGGCGCGGCAAAGCATCGTGGTAAAGGGCTTTAACCCTTCCCCATAGGGGATCTTTCATTCCACTTACTAAGCCCATGCGGTCGATCGCATCATGCATACAAACGTAAAGACAATCATATCAAACTAAGTATGCCCGATTGAACACATCTTACATCCAACCGAACACACATCAACCGGCGCGGCAAAGCATCGTGGTAAAGGGCTTTAACCCCTCCCCATAGGGGATCTTTCATTCCACTTACTAAGCCCATGCGCTCGATCGAATCATGCATACAAACATAAAGACAATCATATCAAACTAAGTATGCCCGATTGAACACATCTTACATCCAACCGAACACACATCAACCGGCGCGAAAAAGCATCGTGGTAAAGGGCTTTAACCCCTCCCCATAGGGGATCTTTCATTCCACTTGCTAAGCCTATGCGCTCGATTGAATCATGCATAAATAAGCAACATGCAGAATTCAAGTGACGAAAAATAAATAAACCAAAGCAACACAAAGCAAAAGAGGGTGCCGTTTACTCAAGCGGTACGTGGAGTTGTGTCCCGAGTACAGATCATATTACCGTCCATTCGGAATCGGCTATGAAATTTATGTCCGGGTTTCCATCCGATATACCGCGAGAGTTGACACATCTCTCATTTTATTCCACAGCCACAACATACAACATCTCATAATTCATGCATATTTATCTACTCAAGGGCCACAACACGCATTTCAACATGACAACCATGCAAGCAATATTCAACAAATAATATAAAGAAAACGAGTGTGAAAGATACCCTCAGGTCTAACCTTTTTGCCAACTTTCAGGCTTGCGTTTCACAGACGTCGGAAGGGGACAGCTCCTCAACTTCTCCGCTTCACTGATGAGTGGTATTTCTATCACTATTTCCCACTCATTTAACCTAATATTTTGTATAGTTCTTGAGTTTTGATTTTTGTGAATATTGTGATGTTTTGTGATATTTTGTAGATAAATAAAGTTTCAAGACATTCTGGAGGTGTTTTGGGGCAAAATGGACAAAACTGGACAAAAAGGGCAAAATCGTCATTTCAGCGTCGCGACGCTGAAGCCTTGCGCGTCGCGACGCCAACATGCGCCGAATCTGCTAAAATGCGCCGAGTCCACAAATCAGAATCTGAGAGAAGTTTGACTTTGCTAACATGCGCCGTGCCATGTGTCACCATCACAACGGAGATGCTAAAATGCGCCTTGCCACGTGTCAACATCATACGGTGCCGACAGTCATCATCGCCACGTGTGCCACGTGTCGTCCTACGTGTCGCCACGTCATCCGGTCAACCGAGTCAACAATGCCATGTGACATGCCACATCATCACCGGCCAATCACAGCTTGACACGTGTCAACATCTCATTGTTTGGACGGCCACCGCCCCACGTGTCACCACATCATCTTCCACATCAGCAGCCACGTCAGCAGGTCAACCGAGTCAACATGGCACGTCATCATCATCCAATCACAGCGCGACACGTGTCAACATCTTATTCGTCCGACGGCCACCGCCCCACGTGTCGCCACGTCGCCTTCCACATCATCAGTGTGACGCAAGCAATGACGTCATGAACAGTTGACACGTCAGCGTGACGCAAGCAATGACGTCATGAACAGTGCCACGTCATCGGATAAGATTCTGAGCCGACCAACCAGCGTGTGACACGTGTCGAACTGTACCCAGCGTCGCAACGCTAGTGCAATTTGGGCGTCGCGACGCCGGACCCTTATCCGAGCCTATAAATAGAGATGGAATTTTCATAATTCAGTGTACCATTCTCTCTCACTTCTTAGTTCTAAATTGAGAGTTTCTCTCTCTAGTTCTTTAAATTCAAGTTTTGTAATTACTTTTTAATAGTAATAATAATTTACTTTCTTTATTTTACAGTTTTTACTATTCACTATGAGGAGGTAACTTCCTTATGCTAAGGTGAAAGGTAATTCTTTTACTATTGTTATTTAGATTAATCTCCCGTAAAAATAATATATTTACTATTTAAAATCTGATTAATAAAGGATACCGCCATATTGGTCGGTGATAATAAAATTACTATTCCGCCTTTATGGCTGGTTATTTTGGTTCCGCCTTTATGGCTGGTTATTTTGGTTCCGCCTTTATGGCTGGTTATTTTGGACTTAAATTGACTTAATCAGGATACCGCTAGATTGGTCGGTTGATAATAAATCACAAGTTTATATATTTTACTGGGAGATATCTAAATAATTAATAGTAGAAGTTAATTCCTTTTACCTAGCATCTTTATTGTATTTTTACTTTTCAGTATTTATTTCACAGCAATTACTTTTCAGCAGTTTATGTCTTTTATTTTCAAGTTTTACCAGCCCTAGCTATGTGTCATAACTAAGTTAGTATCTAGGGTTGTGATGAAAATCAATATCACGGGTTTATAAGGGTTAGATTATAATTTGGGTAATATAAAAGAATTATTTATTGAGTCTTAATCTTAATGCTCTTTAATTAACTGGCCATTAATTAAATTGATTAGGTAAACTAAAATGAACTAGACATAGGGATTTTAAGTTTAAGACCTTAGACTCAATAGCCCACGATCTTCCTTGAGGATAGATAACCCTTTCAATAGATTTCCTTACAGGATAGGAATATACCTGTCGGGCGGGGGTAGCCATATTGGAACTTAATCATAATGAATCTAGGTAATTTGGTTGACATAGACATATGGTTCAATTGGATTATACTAGGTATTTGTAATTGACCATCGGAAGAGGCTTTTACATAAATTAGTGTTTCAGGTTAATAAATCAATATATTACCCAACTATAAAATAACCACTTTATCTTTAAATAATATTGGAATAAATCACAACCCTAGATAGTTTTAATATTGAATTTTCTTAAAATCTACCTTCAAAAATTTTATTTTATTGTCTTTAAATTTAGAATCGTCGCTATTTCAAATCAATTAAACAACCTGTTAGATACTAGTAATCATTTAACCTCATAAAAAAATAACTTAGGTATTAAGTCCTCGTGGGATCGATACTTTTTATACTACTTGAACGATACGTACGCTTGTGTTATACGTGTGTGTTTACGCCGGTCATGTTTTTGGCGCCGTTGCCGGGGACTTATTTATCTTTTATTATTAGTTTAGGGGTTAGATACTTTTACTTGTATCTAATTTCTTTTTACTTATTGTTTTTGTTTTCTTGTATTTCAGGTTCTCAGAAACTTCATGAGACAAACCAGAAGCTTTGAACTCCGATCGCTTGACCCAGAAATTGAAAGAACCATCAGACAGTTGAGAAGGGAAAGGCGAGAAGCCCAAGAAGCTTTAGTCAACATGGAACCTGAACCTTTGGAGATTGCACCACCAATTCCCATTCGAGACAGAACCATTCCGGTGGTTGACAGACTCATTTCATGCATTGTACTCCCTCCATTACCAGTAAATGCGGGTGACATCAAAACTTGCATTCAGATGATACAACAGTCAGTTCAGTTTGGAGGAAATGCAACTGAAGATCCTAATGCCCACATCAGCAACTTCCTGGAAATTTGCGGTACTTTCAATTACAACCGAGAAGCTGAAGAAGCAATGCGACTGCGTATCTTCCCATACTCCTTGAAGGACAGAGCTAAAGCCTGGCTACATTCATTACCAGCAGGTTCTATCACAACATGGAACACTTTAGCCACCAAATTTCTTGCAAAGTATTTTCCACCAGCCAGAACTGGAAAGCTAAGGAATGACATCACATCCTTTGTGCAACAAGAATCAGAAACTCTCTACGAAGCTTGGGAAAGGTACAAAGACCTACTCCGGAAATGTCCACACCATGAAATTCCAAAATGGCTTCAAGTCCAAACATTTTACAATGGGCTTTCTGGAATAATGAGAACCACAATTGATGCTGCTGCTGGAGGAGCTTTAATGGCAAAATGAGAAGATCAAGCCTGGGAACTAATCGAAGAAATGGCCAACAACAACTCTTATGGCCAACTGAAAGAAGTTTGATTCAAAGAATTGCAGGAATTATGAGGTTGGAGCTAATACAGCAGTCAACACCAAGCTGGATCAGATATGCAAATTCATGGAGACTCTTACCACTGGATCCACAAGTTCACCATATGGAGGAGCACCAGAATCAAATCAACTTGAAGAAACGGTGAATTATGTCAACAATTTCAACAGGCAGGGGAACAATCCATATTCCAACACCTACAACCCAGGGTGGAGGAATCATCCTAATTTTTCATGGAGCAACAATTCAGGTCAACAGCAAAAGAACTATCCACCACCTGGATTCCAGCAACAGAATAAAGGCCAGGAGCAGACAAATGAACCAGTGATGGCAGAGATGTTAGCTCAATTAAAAAATATGAAGCCATGATTCAGAGCCAATCAGCTTCCATCAAAGCACTGGAGAATCAAATCGGACAACTGGCCAATGCTCAGAGTTACAGACCGCCAGGTAATCTTCCCAGCAACACAGAACCAAATCCAAGAAACATGGGAAAGGAGCAATGTAATGCCATCATGTTAAAAAGTGGTACTGAAATCAACAAAGATGTTGGAGCCAAAACAGCTGCTACGGAATTTCCAAAAGAAGCTGAACAACAGATGAAGGAAAAAGAAGCAAAGGAAAAAGAACAGATCACTCCACCTCCACCTTTTCCTCAGCGTCTTCAGAAAAGCAAACTGGACAAGCATTTTGCTCGATTCTTGGAGGTTTTCAAAAAGCTGCACATCAACATCCCTTTTGCAGAAGCTTTGGAAAAAATGCCCAGCTATGTAAAATTCATGAAAGACATTCTTTCACGAAAACGGAAATTGGAAGATTACGAGACAGTAGCATTGACAGAAGAATGCAGCGCCATCATTCAGAGGAAACTTCCCCCGAAGTTGAAAGATCCTGGCAGTTTCACCATTCCTTGCATCATAGGAGAACATAACTTTGGTAAGACTTTATGTGATTTAGGTGCAAGTATTAATTTGATGCCTTTTTCTATTTTCAGGAAACTAAAAATTGGAGAAACAATGCCAACTTCAGTCTCTCTACAACTTGCTGATAGAACGCTTGTATTTCCAAGAGGCGTAGTTGAGAATGTGCTGGTCAAAGTTGACAAATTCATTTTCCCAGCAGATTTTATTGTCTTTGATATGGAGGAAGACGCAGACGTGCCAATCATCCTCGGAAGACCATTCTTGGCTACAGGTCGAACCATTATTGATGTACAAAAAGGAGAATTAACCATGAGGGTACAGGACCAAGAAGTAACATTCAATGTTTTCAAGGCCATGAATTTACCAGACGATGAAAAGAAGGAGGAATGTTTCAAACTTGATGTGATACACAGTACCATTCAGAACTCCAATGCAATGCAAAGTTCTACTGACAAACTTAAAACATGTCAATTGCCTGTGGAGCCTGAAGATAAAGCGTCTTTTGTACTGAAAGAGCCAATTCTTGCACAACAAGCAACAGAAGATAAAAAGATCCACCAGCTCAACGAATGGGAGGAATTTCACAAACAGCCTTTTGAGGATGCCAAATTATACAAAGAAAAGGCAAAGAAAAGACATGATGAGAAATTAGTACGCATACAACTGGAACCAGGGCAGAAGGTACTGTTAAACAAATCAAGGGGGAAATTCTTCCCTTGGAAGCCAAAATCACGGTGGTCTAGTCCATTTGTGATCACCAAAGTTTTTCCAGATAGAGCCGTTGAGATACATGATCCTGACTCCAACAAAACTTTCAAAGTTAAGAACAGGCGTGTTAAGCACTACTGGGAGAGAACCGTTGGAACGACAAAAAGAAAGTGTCACACTTTCAGATCCAGCATAAAGTTCAGGCAGTCACGTCTAGCTGACGACTTAAAACTTAGCGCTCGCAGGGAGGCAACCCATGCAATTTGTGTATAAATTGTGATTTGGTATAATTTAATTTTGTGTGTTTAGTTTTTGCAGTTTAAGACATTTCTAGATGGAAGAAGCTCTCGCAAGTCTTCACAAGCAATTTCATTCTCTCCCTAAAAAATCTCTGATGAAAGTTTACAAAGCTCGCTTGGAACGAATGAGACTACTAATGATCAAAGGTATTCCTACTGATATTTGTTGGGTAATCGAAGCACGTATCCGTCTAGCAGGTGAGTTTTCTGAGACTTGTAGTTCTTATTTACCTGGTTTTGGAAGAAGCACCTATGCAAAGACGAAGAGCTAAGCAAATGGGTGTTTGTTACAAATGTGCACGATGGAATTGCAATACTCGTTGTCGTTCTTTAGGAATGGTGTCTGTTAATCGCGAAGACAAAATTAAATTCATTAGGGATGGCTTGAGTAAGGAGTCTTTAGATGATATATCTTCGACTCTTGAGACGCATCCCAGTGGATATGTTCACATAGACTTTCGCAGATTACATACACAATTTCAAAAAGAAAGACAACAGTTAAGTCTTGGGAATTGACTAAAAAAGACCCTGTTTGCCAATTTATAAGAAAATTGGATGGGAAGCTTGTCCCTGACGCATAGACGTCAATCAAAGCCGTTACTTTTCTTGTAATATATTATATCTTTTTGTCTTTTCCTAATAATTGTGATTTTTTTGTTGTTTTCTTTTATTTTCCCCGACAAGATCCAGACCTTTTTGACTAATCACGATATTATTTCGCTACTAATCGTCCTCTGGAAGATACTTGTGCTATTTTATTCACCCTTTTCAGGTACTATAAATTCAGCCCGTCATTGCACTCTTGAAGGCATCCTGATTTGAAAAAGAAATACATTAAAAATGGAAGCCACTTCAAGAAGACAAGTTGAAAACATTTGTGTGTTTTTGCGGTAGTACTGTTGGTACTAAACCACAATACATAGAAGCAGCACAGGAATTGGGTCGAGTCTTAGCAGCAAGGAATATGCATTAATATATGGCGGAGGCAATCTTGGACTACTGAGGGGATCGTTTCAAAAGCCGTACAGGAAGGAGGCAGTCATGTTTTGGGAATCGTCCCAAAACCCTTGGCAGAGGCAAATCTTATTGAACCAACAAACGGAGAGGAACTGATCGTGCCAGGTATGTCTGAACGACTGGTAGAAATGATTAACCGTTCTGATGCTTTTATTGCTTTGCCAGGTGGCTTGGGTACATTGGAGGAAATTTTTATTGTACTATCTTGGGCGAACCTGAACATACACCAGAAACCAATTGGACTGTACAACGTTGATGGATTTTATGATTTTCTTTGTGTGTTTCTTGATGATGCTCGGAGAAATGGGTTCGTGTCGAAACCTATGAAAGAACTCCTCTTTACTGCCAGAACTGCTCCAGATCTAATTGACCAACTCATAGCCTATGAACCAAAAGTTGACCCTATCATATCAAAGATAAATTGGTCCGAGGACGATCGTGGTAAGAGGCGTAGAATTAATCTGGATCTTAACCTGTAATTTTTCTGTAGAATTTCAGCTAATCATGTATTATTTTCTAAACGCTTCTTCTACTGTTTAAGACATTGGGGACAATGTCTCATTTAGGTTGGGGGTGAGGTATAGTTAATAGTACTTGTTTGTATTATGTTTTTAGTTTTAGTCCAAAATTTTTCGAAAAATACAAAAAAATTAAAAAATTAATAAAAACAAAGGGCATATTTAAAGCTAGTGATGATGATTTGGTGTCTTCCTTCACTCACTACCTTTTTATAAGGAAAAGCTGTGAAGGCACCTAGATAATCATTCACTTGTAGCGTTTGTGACAGACTAGTTTGGAGGACTCGTTGTTTATTCCTGACAACAAGCGATAAGAGCCTAAGGGGCTTGGGTATTTAAGTGAGCCTCGCTCCACCTTCCCTCTGGGGAATCTACAACGGGAAGTCCATTCGACAGTTAGTCACACACCATAATTCGTTGGCACGTACCACAAGGTATAAAAAAGGTGCGTTCACTTGGTCGCTTGAACCCTTGAGTGGAGAGTCCTAGTTGTGAACAATCCTTCGTCAGCGAGAGCCTTTGAAAAAAAAATGTAAATTATAATTATATGACCAGTAGAAATGTTTGTGTTATGTTGATGTTGACTAAAAAGATGAAATTGGTAAGAAATAGCTGTGTAAGGAATTTCCACTCCTGAGACGTATTTCAATCCTAATTCAAAACAAGTTAATTTTTGTTTATTCACTTTTGAATTATTAAATCTGTAAATTCTCTATAAAACTGACTAAAATGAATCTTCATATACTTAGTTAGCAGATATTATCAACATACATGATAACATACAGACATAAGCTAAAATTGAAAAGTTTGTAATATCCAGTACTCTAGTTCATTTGGAGGAAACATCTAAAAAAAAATAGTGATGGAATAAAAAAAAAAAAAAAAAAAAACAACATCTGAGATCCGAGTTATTAAGTCTGTAAGGGTATTTTAATACCTAGTGCCCTATAACCAACTGGTTTGGGAGTCATTGGCCCAAAACTCGTTACATGGATCAAAAAGATGATAGAAAATAAATTTATATATATGTATATATATATCTGAAGTCTGAGTAATTAAGTCCTTAGAGGTGTCTTAACACCTGATGCCCTAAAGCCAACTGGTTTGGGAGTCACCGACCTAAAGCTCGCTACATAGATGGAAGATATTGTATATAAATAAAAATTAGAAAAAAATCAAAGAAAAAAATCAGAAAAATCAGAAAATTATTCCATTACTAAAAAAGATGTGAATTCTGATAAAACTTTAGAACAAAAATATTACTCTCTTATCAACTGCACTTATGACGTTGTGGGCAAAAATGAGTTGTTTAATATTTTGTTGGCTGTGTATATGAAAAATGGTAAAAATAATCGGAGAATTTACTTATTCAGTAATTTAGAATGAAACAAAACATTTAGTAACTTGGATTAGAAATTTCACTGATTAGTCACTAACATCTTTATCTCTTTTGCTTGTCTTTTTGCTTTTGTGTGCATTAGTTTCACTACCTTTTTACTTTTGTAAAATGTTTGTGGGTATCATTGCTGTAAACCCTCACGAGACTACAACTCGTCCACTAGGGACACCAAGGGGTTTAAAGGCTTGTTGCATATGCTAAATGCAACCGTGATCCCTACGAAAGTGGCTTAGTTAAATTTTATTCTGTTATTTTATTCTGTATTTTGCTCGAGGACTAGCAAAATGTTAGGTTTGGGGGTGTGATGAGTGGTATTTCTATCACTATTTCCCACTCATTTAACCTAATATTTTGTATAGTTTCTTGAGTTTTGTGAATATTTTGATGTGTTTTGTGTTATTTTGTAGATAAATAAAGTTTCAAGACATTTTGGAGGTGTTTTGGGGCAAAATGGACAAAACTGGACAAAAAGGGCAAAATCGTCATTTCAGCGTCGCGACGCTGAAGCCTTGCGCGTCGCGACGCCCACATGCGCCGAATCTGCTAAAATGCGCCGAGTCCACAAATCAGAATCTGAGAGAATTTTGACTTTGCTAACATGCGCCGTGCCATATGTCACCATCACAACGGAGATGCTAAAATGCGTCTTGCCACGTGTCAACATCCTACGGTGCCGACAGTCATCATCACCACGTGTGCCACGTGTCATCCTACATGTCGCCACGTCATCCGGTCAACCGAGTCAACAATGCCATGTGACATGCCACATCATCATCGGCCAATCACAGCTTGACACGTGTCAACATCTCATTGTTTGGACGGCCACCGCCCCACGTGTCGCCACATCATCTTCCACATCAGCAGCCATGTCAGCAGGTCAACCGAGTCAACATGCCACGTCATCATCATCCAATCACAGCGCGACACGTGTCAACATCTTATTCGTCCGACGGCCACCGCCCCACGTGTCGCCACGTCGCCTCCACATCATCAGTGTGATGCAAGCAATGACGTCATGAACAGTTGACACGTCAGCGTGACGCAAGCAATGACGTCATGAACAATGCCACGTCATCGGATAAGATTCTGAGCCGACCAACCAGCGCGTGACACGTGTCGAACTGTACCCAGCGTCGCAACGCTAGTGCAATTTGGGCGTCGCGATGCCGGACCCTTATCCGAGCCTATAAATAGAGATCGAATTTCATATATTCAGTGTACCATTCTCTCTCACTTCTTAGTTCTAAATTGAGAGTTTTCTCTCTCTAGTTCTTTAAATTCAAGTTTGTAATTACTTTTTAATAGTAATAATAATTTACTTTCTTTATTTTACAGTTTTTTTACTATGCCTATGAGGAGGTAACTTCCTTATGCTAAGGTGAAAGGTAATTCTTTTACTATTGTTATTTAGATTAATCTCCCGTAAAAATAATATATTTACTATTTAAAATCTGATTAATAAAGGATACCGCCATATTGGTCGGTGATAATAAAATTACTATTCCACCTTTATGGCTGGTTATTTTGGTTCCGCCTTTATGGCTGGTTATTTTGGTTCCGCCTTTATGGCTGTTATTTTGGTTCCGCCTTTATGGCTGGTTATTTTGGTTCCGCCTTTATGGCTGGTTATTTTGGTTCCGCCTTTATGGCTGGTTATTTTGGACTTAAATTGACTTAATCAGGATACCGCCAGATTGGTCGGTTGATAATAAATCACAAGTTTATATATTTTACTGGGAGATATCTAAATAATTAATAGTAGAAGTTAATTCCTTTTACCTTAGCATCTTTATTGTATTTTTACTTTTCAATATTTATTTCACAGCAATTACTTTTCAGCAGTTTATGTCTTTTATTTTCAAGTTTTACCAGCCCTAGCTATGTGTCATAACTAAGTTAGTATCTAGGGTTGTGATGAAAATCAATATCACGGGTTTATAAGGGTTAGATTATAATTTGGGTAATATAAAAGAATTATTTATTGAGTCTTAATCTTAATGCTCTTTAATTAACTGGCCATTAATTAAATTGATTAGGTAAACTTAAAATGAACTAGACATAGGGATTTTAAGTTTAAGACCTTAGACTCAATAGCCCACGATCTTCCTTGAGGATAGATAACCCTTTCAATAGATTTCCTTACAGGATAGGAATATACCTGTCGGGCGGGGGGGTAGCCATAATTGGAACTTAATCATAATGAATCTAGGTAATTTGGTTGACATAGACATATGGTTCAATTGGATTATACTAGGTATTTGTAATTGACCATCGGAAGAGGCTTTTACATAAATTAGTGTTTCAGGTTAATAATCAATATATTACCCAACTATAAAATAACCACTTTATCTTTAAATAATATTGGAATATCACAACCCTAGATAGTTTAAATATTGAATTTTCTTAAAATCTACCTTCAAACAATTTTATTTTATTGTCTTTAAATTTAGAATCGTCGCTATTTCAAATCAATTAAACAACCTGTTAGATACTAGTAATCATTTAACCTCATAAAAATAATAACTTAGGTATTAAGTCCTCGTGGGATCGATACTTTTTATACTACTTGAACGATATGTACGCTTGCGTTATATGTGTGTGTTTACGCCGGTCATTCACTGGTTCAGCGTCCTAGCTCACTGCTTTGCTGTTTGGACTCCGTTCTGCTACTGTTCGGCCTCTGTTTTGCCGCTCACTGTTCAGGTCACCTGTTTTGCTGTTTCCACGGACTGTTCCGAGTTTGTGTGGGTTCTTAGTGCAGTTGTGTGTGATTATTTTAAGGATTATGAATGCAGTCTTTTTATGTTACTGTTTTTAAGATTTTAGGGAATGTTTTAAGTGTATTTTGCTACTGTTTTAGGGGTAAATTACTGCTGTTTGGGCGTGATTTAGGGACTGGTTTGGGTCAGTTTCGGTGGGAAGGGGGCTGCTGTTCGGGGGTACTTTAGTGGCTGTTTGGGGCGTGTTTGGGCTATCATTGGGGTATATCTTTCGGTGATGTGTGGAGGCTTAGGGGGTTGCTATTTTCGGTTATGGAGTGGAGAAGATTTGTGAGGTTTATGGACGTGTAGGGTTGATTGGTTTGTGAAGGTGCTTTTAATGTGAAGGCTTGGGGTTATTTTCTTTTCTCTTGTGATTTGTGTGAGTTGTGTGTATCTTATGTGTATGAGCTAGGGGACTGCATATCTTGGTTAGGGGTTGTTTATATAGAGAAGGGTTAGGGCTTCACCTTGTCTCACAAGGAAGGGATTTTGGCATTAAAGGGAGGATTTGATTTGGTGTTGGACAAGGAAAGGATTAGATTGAGGGGGGACAAATCTTGGCTAGATTAGGAATACAATATCTTTAATTTGTTATAATTGATTTTAATTAGGCATGACATTTTTTTAATTTAGTATGTGATTTGTTTAGTTAGGAAGTTAATATATTTGATTTATCTTCATTAGGTATGATTATATTTTGTGTTTTATTTAATTGGTAAATGGTTTAAATATTTTATTTAATATTTAATGTTTAATTTAATTAAATTGGGATGTGTTTTATGGGCTTTGGGGAGCTAATTGGGCTAGGGTGCGAGGTAGCAGCAAAACCAGAAACACCGACGCCGTTTGAACGCTTCCTCGAACGCGACACGAACGCCCGCAATCTGTTTGGCGTTCGAACGTATACATGAACGCAGCACGAACGAAAACATTGAACCTTGTTTATTCTGAATTTCCCCTTCCGATATCCGTTTCCCGCGGCTTTCGTGACTCAAAAGGTAGTGCCTCCAAATGAGACTCATCATCGGGTTTCACATGCAAAAATACAATGCCTACAAATGTGTTGATTCATTTCTTGATTTGGCAGATGATTGTCTGATTTCGGATTATCGTTTGCTTCATTATTGAATGCCTCCAATGTTGGATCGAATGGTGGGATGATTGGGGAGGTCTGGATCTCCTCATCGTTGGGAGGTAGTGGATATATGTTCCAACTGCTTCAATAGGTCTGTGTTGAAGCTTTGCATGACTGAACTTTCCTCATCCAAAATTCGTAGATGTTCTTGGATGATGACTAACTGGTCGGTCTCAGGATCTGGTGTCTGCTCGCTACTTGAAGCCATAAGTTGTTATCTTTACCGTGAGTCGTAGGTTAATTGGCGTTTGCTTGCTATAAATCGCTAAGGCCCCACGATGGGTGCCAAATTGTGGATGCTGGTTTTCACTTGAGGTCCACAATCGAGAATTTATAGGAAGGGTGGGCGCTAGCGATCCCGCAAAACAAAAGTAGAGTGGCATGAGTACTAACCACCGGTGTGGTGGGTGCCGAAGGCACTCCGACGCTCAAGTCAGTCACATGAAAGAGTTATAAATACATTAGGAGGAGAAGCAAGGTCAGAGACTACCTTGATCCCCGTGGATTGCCGTGAGGGCGGTGGGTCGGAGGTTCAGAGGGCTCTGGTAAGACTGATTGAGCTTTGGGTTGTCATCTCCCCCTTCTCCCGAATTATGGTTCCTTTTATAGGCTATCAAAGGTAGGTCTCATTAATGTATTAAATGATAGACGTTTTGGGTGCTGTAACGGTTTAGTCACATAAATCATGTAATATACATTTCTTTTCATTTGGTTGGCTGGAAAATCATGAGGTTGGCATCTCTTTGTGTAAGGGCCTAGTAGGGTAATTGGGCCTGTGGTCCAAGTCTTGTTTGGGTACTGTTTGTTGGAGGGTTTTGGGTTGTATCTGACATTGGGCCTGAAGTAAAATATCGGAAATGTCCTTGCCCAAATTTGGCCCATACAACCACCAAATATGAAAATAAATCCACTCATAGATTTGGAATCCACTGTATTATATATCCAGTTAGCATCGCTGTATCCCTCTAAAACAAAAGGATATCTTGTATAATGCTAATCATATTTTGAAGTTTCTCTCAGATACCTCAAAACTCTTACTATGACTTTCCAGTGGTTATGTCATGGATTGCTCGTATATCTGCTAAGTCTGTTTACAGCTTGAGCGATATCAGGTCGTGTGCAATTTGTGAGATACATCAGACTTCCAATGATTCTCGAATACTCTAATTGCGATACGTTTGAGCCAGTATTCTTCAATAAATGAAGAGTTAGGTCTACAAGAGTTCTAGCCACATTTAGATCTCCATTATTATATTTCTCAAGTATCTTCTCAACATAGTGAGTCTGAGATAATATATATCCTTCTGATGTTCTAGAAATCTTAATTTCTATGATCACATCAGTTACTCCTAATTCATATCAAATTTGTTGGTTAATACTTTCTTGGTAGACTGAATCATCTCATGATTACTACCAATTATCATCATATCGTATACGTAAAGACACACAATGACATATCATTTTTGAGTTGATTTGGTGTATACACATTTATCACACTAATTGATTTTGAATTCACTTGACAACATCTCTTTGTCAATTTTTCATGCCATTGCTTAGGTGATTGTTTTAATCCGTATAAGGATTTTACAAGTTTGTACACCTTCTATTCTTGTCCAGGAACATTGAAACTTTCTGGTTGTTCCATGTAAATCTCTTTATCTAGTTCACCATCTAAGAATGTCATCTTTACATCCATTTAATGTATTTCAAGACCAAATATAGCTGATATGGCTATGAGCATTCTAATTGACGTGATACAAGTCACTGGTGAATAGGTATCAAAGTAATCAATGCATTCTTTTTGTCTATAACCTTTTATGACATGTCTTGCCTTGTACTTATCTATTGATCCATCTGGTTTCATCTTCCGTTTGAATATCCATTTGTAGCCCAATGGCTTACAAACTGGAGGAAGATCAACCAACTCCCAAGTATGGTTTTGTAGAATGGAATCAATCTCACTATTGATAGTCTCTTTCCACAAAAGTACCTCTGACGAAGACATTGTTTCTTTATAGCTTTGAGACTCATTTTCTAACAAGTATGTCAGAAAATAGGGTCCAAATGACTTAGACGTTCTAGCTATTTTGCTACGTCTAGGTTCAATTGCCTCATGTTGATCTGACTCTTGGTCAACCTGATCATTGTCTTTGATAGTATCAATAGTTATTTTGAGAGACTTTGTTCTTTGTCTTTCCTTACAAGAAAATGTCTCTTCAAAAAATGTCGCATTCCTTGACTCAATTATCATATTCGGATTGATGTCAGGAATTTCAGACTTATATACTAAGAATCAATACGCACTACTGTTGCGAGCATATCCAATGAATATACAATCAACAATTTTGGGTTTTATTCTAACCTTCTTAGGTTTAGGAACCATTACCTTGGCAAGACACCCCCACACTTTCAGATATTTGTAGGAAGGTAAGTGATTTTTCCACAACTCATATGGTGTATTGTCCACTCTTCTGTGAGGTAGCTTGTTCAGAACGTAGTCGGCGGAAAGCAAGGCTGCCCCCACAAGTTCTGGGGTAAACCAGGACTTATCAACATGACGTTCATCATTTCCTTCAACGTTTGGTTTTTGCACTCAGCAATCCCGTTCTGTTGAGGCGAATAAGGAGCAGTAGTTTCGTGAAAAATTCCATGATTGGTACAGTATTCACCAAATGGTGACACATATTCACCACATCTATCACTCCTAATTCTTTTGATTTTCTTACCAAGTTGATTTTCAACTTCGTTCTTATAGTGTATAAAGCTCTCAATAGCTTCATCTTTGCTCCTCAGCAAATACACATAACAGAATCATGTGCTATCATTGATAAAAGTGACAAAGTACTTTTTACCGCCTCTTATTTGCACAATATTCATATCACGCATATCAGAGTGTATAAGTTTCAAAGGTTCAGAACTTCGTTCTATGGAACGAAATGATGCTCTATGGATTTTTGCTTCAACACATGCCTCACATTTATGTTGGTTATCAATTGTAAATTTATGTATAAGGTCCATGTTAATTAATTTATGCATTGTATCATAATTAACATGTCTTAACCTCCCATGCCATATATTTTGTGACTCAATAATATAAACGGAAGTTGTAGCTTTATTATTAGCACTGTGTCGATTAGCAGTCATTATATTGAACTTGAAAGGGCCCTCAATGAGGTATCATTTTCTTACATAAACATCATTTTTTGTCAATACAAACTTGTCAGAAATAAATACAAGCTTAAAACCATTCTTGCTAAGGAGATAGCCCGAGACCAAGTTCTTCCGAATATCAGGAACATGTAGAACATTCTTCAATGTAAGCTCATTTTCTGATGTCATCTTCAGATCAATATGCCTTGTCCAACCACTCTAGAGTTAAACGCGTTTCCCATTTTCAGATGATCGCCACCGTCGACCTTCTGATACGAGGAAAATATCTTGATATCATCACATATATGACGAGTAGCCCCAGTGTTTACCCATCATTCTCTCGGATTTCCAACCAAGTTGGCTTCTGTTACAACTACTGAGAGGTTCATTTCTGAGATCTCATCAGTAAGCTGCTCATCTTCAGTGACATGGGCCTCATTTTTCTTTTTCTTGTCTTTGTCCTGAGACTTCTTGTTTCTGTAGTCCTTTGCAATATGACCGTTTTTTCCACCATTGTAGCACTTCCCCTTGAACTTCTTATTTACTTGGGAAGAATCAGCTCAACTGTTCTTTCTCTTTTTGCTACCCTTTCCACATTCGACAATGTTGGCCTTAGACTCCATAGTCTTGTAGCTGGCCTTCTCGGACTTCATATTGTCCTCTTCGATCCTTAATCGAACTCCAAGGTCTTCAAGACTCATCTGCTTCTTTTTGTGTTTCAGATAGCTCATGAAGTCCTTCCATGGTGGAGGTACTTTTTCAATGATTGTGGCAACTTGAAACGTCTCGCAGAGTTTCATTCCTTCATCCAATATTTCATGAATGATCACTTGTAGTTCACCCAACTGAGATATTACCGTTCTTGAATCTACCATTTTGTAGTCCAGGAACCTACCCACGACAAACTTCTTTTGCCTGACATCCTTGGTTTTTTATTTCTTCTCGAGAGATTCCCAGAGAATCTTCGCAGAAATCATGCATTGGTACACATTGTATAGGGTATTGTCAAGTCCTCCCAAGAGGTAGTTCTTGCACAAGAAGTCGCTTGATGACCATGTCTCTTCTCGCAGTTACTTGGCTGTTTCCATTTCTCCCTCCACATGACCCGAAGGATCTTTGATGTACTTAGCCAACTTCAGCGTTGTCAGGTAGAACAACATTTTGTTATGCCATTGTTTAAATTTTGCTCCACCAAACTTTTCCGGTTTTTCTCCATGAGCGACCGATACTGCGATATTTCCGCTAGCCATGTGTAACTGGGAAAACCAACAGTAATCAATAAGTCTGTAAAAGACAAATTGCACAACGATCAAACGGATGATCTTATTTAAGTGATATACTAAGAATTCACTCGTTGTTATATTGGACAGTAGTACCAAATAACACAAGTCCTTGAATTTGCAACTAAGGTTTATTATGATAAGTAAATAAGGAATATTCCTAGAAGATGAGGGGGGTCCGGAGTAACCACTTAAATCCCTGTCCACTTCGGCTCTTATCGCCTTTTTGACAGAATATCCTTTAAACACTTTCTCAATAGAATATCTTAGACATTCAAACTTAGTATTACACTTCAATTCACAATACAATAATAAATATGTGTAGATTTGTATGTGTATATGTGTATAACTCAATCAAGCTTGGATAGAATTACGTATGTAATATTACACTTTTAATTCTCAACCAAGTATGCAACACACAATTAAATTTCAATTTTATCACTATGTGTATGCTTGTGATAATTGAACACCCTAACATTAACTTAAATCTATACTACCAAGTTTATTATAATACAACATATGATTTTACTAAGTTAATATTATGATAATATAAATTAATCTAAGTCTATTTTAATCTAAAAGTAATTCAAAGATTAATTTCGTTAGTGTCACATTCGTTTCTTCGTTCGAACGAAACTTTCCAGTGAGTTCACGTTCGTGTAGCGTTCGTAAACGCGTTCGAACGAAGTGTTCTAGAGAGTTCACGTTCGTGCTGCGTTCGTAAACGCATTCGAACGAAGTATTCTAGAGAGTTCACGTTCGGGGTGCGTTCGTAAATACGTTTGAACGAAGTGTTCTAGAGAGTTCACGTTCGTGACACGTTTGAAGACGTGTTCGAATGTTCTTTGGTAGAAGACTGGCGTTCGAGTTGCGTTTGAATACGCGTTCGAACGAGACTACGAAAAACAGAATTTTTGTCTACGCGTTCGTCGGGCGTTCGAACGCCGTTGCGTATTTTTCATGCACATAATATATTTTTCTAGAAAATTGGCTATTAACACATACAAATTCTCATCTAACAACACTTAAAGTAATAAGTTCTTAAGATTGTTGTTATAATATTAGTGTCATTAAACGAAATTAACATGCATCAAATAAATCTTAGTCATTCAATTACATGCCAAATATAAACCATAAAACCTTAGAAAAAACCTGAAAATTTGAAGATGATAATGATGAAACAGAATCCAAGTCGAGATATCTCTGTCCTTAAGAACCTATTAGCTCCGCCTCGGTGCTCTACGGATGCTATGTGGTTAATGTTCTCACAGGATTCCTTGGTTGCTTCTTGTAGAAGGGGCACTCCTTTTACAAGATCTTGAATAAAGACAATGATGGAAACTCTCTTTTACTTAAAAGACTCTCTAGGACAAATGTATGAGACTTGTAATTTTCTGGATACCAAATGAACTCAAGGTTTCTTAATTTATAGGCATGGAATGGTGCATTTGAGGGCACCATTTGGTGTGGGGTATAACATTCCCAAGGGTTATTGATAAGTGTGGTTTATACCCACTTATTCCAATATCTTTAGCTTATTATTTTGTTATAATTCGAGATATTTAATATGATTTATAATTTATTTTATGTTTTATTTATAGGAGCATTAATATATGGATCGGGGAATAATTGCACGTGTTTTGGGAACTTTCGGGAAGACACAGGACGAGCAGGGAAGAATGGCGCCGAGGCGCCAAAATCCCATACAAGTTCCAGGGAGAATGGCGCCACGGCGCCATTCATCAAAAGCAATGGGCGCCGCGGCGCCCATTCATTAAGCAACAATGGGCGCCGCGGCGCCCATTCATTAATTAAACAAAGGCGCCGCGGCGCCTCCTCACCCATACAATTTCCCGACAATTTGGCGCCGCGGCGCTGCGGAGAAGAGAAGCACGCGCATTTCAGGATTTAATTTTTAGGGTTTTCAATAATCCTAATGCTACCCAAAGACTCCCTGCCTCAACTATAAATATAACATTACATCCAACATTCAAAGGGAGGCTAATACAGAGCACAAAACACATAACACATATTTTTAGAGATCCAAGGAGAGGATTGAAGAGCGACAAGAAGAGACAAAGGCTGTAATATCCGGAGAGGAAGAGATTCAATTCGGGTTTTATCTTCTTATTTCTTTCTTAAAACTCTAATGATTTCCATTAAATTCGTGGCTTGATTATTTATTGTTTTATCTTTTGTCATGAATTTACTCCTTAATTTTGGAGAACGATTGTAATTGATGCTTGAACCTTGTATTTTGTTTATCAGTTTTGTAATGAAGTTTTATTAATTATTTTTATTCTTTTGAGTTTAATGCTTCTTGATTGCTGGCCACAATTTGAGATGATGAATGTTTAGAATCTATCACTCGAGAGAGGGGATTTTGAATAGATCTAGAGAATATGACCTAGGATTGTATAGAGTTCGAGAGAATCTGTAGTCTTTTGAAGTCGTTAAAATAGAATCACAAATCGTAATGAGTTGTTAACTACTGGATTTTTATAGAGATATCGAAGTCTGTAGTTGATGATATTTTCACTCGGCACTCGAGAGAGGGAGTGAATATTTTAGGAATCTTGACTTATAAATAATATAACTGGACAATGGTTAATTGACATGACAAATACATAGGTGACAGCTAGGTGAAATCAGGATCCAGAATCTCTATCGTATTAATTCCTCCTATATCATTATTTTTATTTTTATATTTATTTATTTATAAAAATCTTTATTATTGTTTTCTAAATAAAGTTAGGATTATCAATTGTAGTACTTAGTGCGAGTTAACGCAATCCTGTGGGTTCGACACTCTAAACTCATTTATACTAAAACTTGACACCGTGCACTTGCGGTACGATATAAAAATATCACAACAAGTTTTTGGCGCCGTTGCCGGGGATTGTTTGTTAATTCACATTAATACTACTACCAAGTAATTTTAGCTTTAATTTAGATTTTTATTTTTATTTTTATTTTTAGTTTATTTTTGTTTTGTATTTAATTTTATTTTTATTTTGTTTATTGATTTTTATTTTTCTTTTGGTGCTTCAGTGAATGCGAAAAGCCACAAGTCTCAATTCGCTCCTGTTTGATCCTGAAATAGAAAGAACTGCGAGGAGACTAAGAAAAGAAAGGAAAATCGAAAAAGAAGCAATGGCAGCTGAAAACATAGAGAACAACCCACGCCATGTGGCAATCAGAGATCACTTCAAACCGGTCCTTGATGATATATGCTCTGGGATTGCCCATCAACCAATCAACGCCAACAGTTTTGAGTTAAAATCTGCATTGATCAACATGGTACAAAGGAATCAGTTTGGGGGTTCAGCTGTAGAGAATCCCAACTTGCACTTAAGGATGTTCCTGGAGATCGCAGATACCATAAAAGTAAATGGCGTGAGTAAAGAGGCTATCAGGCTACGCTTATTTTCATTCTCTTTACGGGATAAAGCGTGGGATTGGCTGCAATCAATACAGACAGGGAGTATCATGACATGGCAGGATATGGCCACAAAATTTCTTGAGAGATTCTTTCCACCAGCTAAATCAGCTCAACTGAGGGCAAAATCAGTGTATTTAAGCAGCTGGAAACTGAGACTTTGTATGAAGTATTGGAGCGCTTTAAGGATTACTACGAAGATGCCCACATCATGATTATGCAGATTGGGTCCAGATTCAGTTGTTCTATAATGGGTTGAATGGTCCGAATAGGACTGTGGTTGATGCAGCAGCTGGGGGAGCTCTATTCAGGAAATCAGCTGAGGAAGCGCGCAATTTATTGGAAGAAATGGCCATTAACCATTATCAATGGCCAAGTGAACGCGCTACGGTAACCAAAGTGGCTGGGATTTATGAAGTAGACCCTCTTGTGGCACTTACAACTCAGATTTCCACCTTGGCCAGTCAAGTAGCAGCCCTGACAAAACCACGAGTATCATCTATTGAATCAGCGACAGCTACAAATATGCAGTTAGTGGAAGGAAACCCGAACATTGAACAAGTCCAATATGTGAACAATCGGAACTTCAACAGCTATAGAGGAAATCTTATGCCTAATCGTTATCATCCAAACCTGTCATATGCTAACACAGAGAATACCTTGCAGCCTTCTTCTGGTTTTGACTATAGAAAAGATGAGCAGAAATCTTCCTTAGAAGAATTCGTGAGCACGTTCGTTGCTAGTACTTCAGCGAGATTCGAGAAGACTGAGTCAAGGCTAAATAATATTGAGACACACATGGAGAATATGGAGGCCACAATGAAGTCCTTAGAAACACAGATTGGGCAGATTGCATCCTCCATAACCAAGCAGCAGTAGGGGATTTTAATAAACTAATAAACTGTCACAGCCGCCAAGCTATCTTTTTCATGTCAAAGCAGTCAGTGGATACAAAAGAAGAAGCTACCATGACAACCATTTGGGTGGTTGCGTCTGGCTGAAGACATTAAACTTAGCGCTAGCGGGGAGGCAACCCTTGCATTTCTTTTATTATTATTTTTTACTTTTTTATTTTATTTTATTGTGTGCTATTTATTTATTTGCATGTTATTTATGCAGGTAGCACGAGACACACAACGCCGGTGCAACCAAATTCGAACCAGCAAGAGTCTGATCAACTCCATGCACGGTAGTGTTGTTCCTCACTTTTGCTCTTGATATTTATCTTACATTGAGGACAATGCAAATTTTAAGTTTGGGGGTGTGTGCATGTTGCTTATTTGTTATTTAGTTGTTTAAATTTTGAAAAAAAAAAAATTTGTTTTAGTCTTTGATAGTAAAGCATAAATCTTGTGATAATATTGTTTGTTTATGAGTGAAATTTTAGAAACGATAAGTGCCTAATTTACTTTTATCTGATGCCTTGAATAATTGATCTATGTTAGACTCGTAAGCACTTAAAAATAGGTTTTTAGCAGTAAAACTTAAGTAGTTGACAAGGTGGTCAGTTGAAGAAATTGCATGTCGATGAATGACCGTTTGCTTAGATATCTATCTTGATTTGCTAGTGTTATGAAGTATGGTATAGTTAAAAAGAAAAGAAAAATGTCTCTAAAGAAAGAAAATAAACCACCTATAACCGATAAGCGTGAAGCTACCCATGGCGAGTATTAGGACCACCATGAGGAAAATGCTACCTTAAAGGGTAGGTGAGTTGAAAAAAAAATGAGTGCAAAAATGAGAAAAGAAAAAGAGACAAGAAAAGAAAAGAAAAATCATACCATACCGAACACAAAATAAGGCAATTACAAAGCATAATTGAGATATCTAGGTTGGTTTGACCCATCGATTCTAATTTTTAAACGAAATCATTGAGTTGGCTTACTTAAGATCAAAGCTGTGAATGAACTTTTACACACACACACCTTGAGTCTAGCTTAGATAATTTATTCGAGAATTTGGATTCGAGTTGCAATTGCGTACTTTGAAGATTCTTTGATTTCATTTATAAGCTTTCTTTGAGGAATAATTATGCGTAACTATCGAGACTATGTTTTGTTATTTTTTATTTTGCATGATTGTGTGTGAATGACGTTTGTGGGTATCGTCACTGTAAGCCCTCACGAGACTATAACTCGTCCACTAGGGCCGCCTAGGGGTTTAAAGGCTTGTTGCATACGCTAAATGCAATCGTGATCCCTACGAAAGTGGCTTAGTTAATTTAGTAATTTTCATTGTTAATTTGAATTTAGTTTTTATTTTTATCTTTTGCTCGGGACTAGCAAAACCTTAAGTTTGGGGGTGTTTGATAAGTGTGGTTTATACCCACTTATTCCAATATCTTTAGCTTATATTTTGTTATAATTCGAGATATTTAATATGATTTATAATTTATTTTATGTTTTATTTATAGGAGTATTAATATATGGATCGTGGAATAATTGCACGTGTTTTGGGAACTTTCGGGGGAAGACACAGGACGAGCAGGGAAGAATGGCGCCGAGGCGCCAAAATCCCATACAAGTTCCAGGGAGAATGGCGCCACGGCGCCATTCATCAAAAGCAATGGGCGCCGCGGCGCCCATTCATTAATTAAACAAATGCGCCGCGGCGCCTCCTCACCCATACAATTTCCCGAAATTTGGCGCCGCGGCGCTGCGGAGAAGAGAAGCACGCGCATTTCAGGATTTATTTTTAGGGTTTTCAATAATCCTAATGCTACCCAAAGACTCCCTGCCTCAACTATAAATATAACATTACATCCAACATTCAAAGGGAGGCTAATACAGAGCACAAAACACAGAACACATATTTTTAGAGATCCAAGGAGAGGATTGAAGAGCGACAAGAAGAGACAAAGGCTGTAATATCCGGAGAGGAAGAGATTCAATTCAGGTTTTATCTTCTTATTTCTTTCTTAAAACTCTAATGATTTCCATTAAATTCGTGGCTTGATTATTTATTGTTTTATCTTTTGTCATGAATTTACTCCTTAATTTTGGAGAACGATTGTAATTGATGCTTGAACCTTGTATTTTGTTTATCAGTTTTGTAATGAAGTTTTATTAATTATTTATATTCTTTTGAGTTTAATGCTTCTTGATTGCTGGCCACAATTTGAGATGATGAATGTTTAGAATCTATCACTCGAGAGAGGGGATTTTGAATAGATCTAGAGAATATAACCTAGGATTTTATAGAGTTCGAGAGAATCTGTAGTCCTTTGAAGTCGTTAAAATAGAATCAAAATCGTAATGAGTTGTTAACTATTGGATTTTTATAGAGATATCGAAGTCTATAGTTGATGATATTTTCACTCGGCACTCGAGAGAGGGAGTGAATATTTTAGGAGTCTTGACTTATAAATAATATAACTGAACAATGATTAATTGACATGACAAATACATAGGCGACAGCTAGGTGAAATCAGGATCCAGAATCTCTATCGTATTAGTTCCTCCTATATCATTATTTTTATTTTTATATTTATTTATTTATAAAAATCTTTATTAATTGTTTTCTAAATAAAGTTAGGATTATCAATTGTAGTACTTAGTGCGAGTTAACGCAATCCCTGTGGGTTCGACACTCTAAACTCATTTATACTAAAACTTGACACCGTACACTTGCGGTACGATATAAAAATATCACAACAGTTATACCTCTTTCCTCATGTCATTTGAGGCCTAGAGTCTCATTTTTTCAAATTGTGTTTTTCCCATAGGGCACAATCTAATGAACATGACCCTCCTACACACATACTATATATTTGGAGAATTTACAACAATGTGGACAGGAACTTGTCCGTGTGTATATATATAGGTTTTATATTGTGAGATCCTCAAGTTTATAACTTACCCATTAATGGTGTTCCTTGTTGGCCATACATTAGACAAAAACTTTTAGTTCCGCCACGATCACAACTGAATTATTTAAGCTCCAATTAAATACTTAATTAACTTTTCATAAATAACAAAGGAAAAAAAATGACGACATAATAAACAATCCATTCTGAATATTATATTGATATCACAAATGGTCCAATTTGAATAAGAATTTCCAAAGCATTTGAAACATTTTGATTTTAATGAAAATCATTCATAAAAATTCTCATAGAATTCTCGGTTTTCATTATGTATGTCTCGTTTTATATGAAATTTTTCATTTTCATTTTTTATTTTACTCAAAGCATAAATTTAAAACAAATTATGATCTAAGAATAAGTTATTTGTCTTTCAATCGCTGGTTAGAGTCACATTAATGAAATTATTTTGATGTAATTGAAGGATTCTTATTGATTCAATTGGTCGTCTTCTAGAATGTTACGAATTTCGAAATCAATACAAACGAAAAAAATAAATTTACTTGTTAAAATATTATTAAAATTGTTAATAAATAAATAAATAAATAAAAGTGTGGTGGCACACCAAGAGAGTCTGACAAAGTTACGGGAGAAGTGGCCTTGGATTGGACGTATCAATTTCTCGATTTCAACGTGATACTGCCAGCCTGCTGCCAGCGCCTATACAGGCTAATTTACACACACTAATCATCAGGAGACACTATCTATATTAACATATAAACCGGAAAACCATCTCTCATTTTAAATTATTCATGTAATCTCTCTTACATTTGAAGATGTTGTTTTTTATATCAGATAAGTAAATGTATTTGAAATATGATTGATTAATAAATTTATGATTCAATTTTATTTCATATATGTATTTTGATTTGTTTGATAAATTCATGAAAATTCTGTCTTTATTTATGTAGCTTAAAATTAAATATACATGTCTATGTAAAATATTACATACATATATGTATGGATAAAATTTAAAGAGTAATAATCAAAGTTTATCCGTGACTATGATTTGAAGTTGAGAATCTTCAAATTCGAAAGTCATAAATATAGTTCATTCCATTATGAATGATGCAGTTCTATCCAGACTGTAATATGTTGAGACATAAAAATGAATGTGTTTTATATAATAAGACTATATTGGACATGACTAGATGAAATTGAAAAGTTCTAATAATTTCTGTTAAATAAAGAACATCAATTTTATCATAAATGATGGTCATATATGGGATGATCTTAATTCATTGTATTTAGTAGACTCCTATATCATATTAATTTATTCTTTAATTTACTCGGTATGGTTTTGTATTGATTACATTTCGTAAACCTTGTATTTTGGGAATGAGTTGAATGAATAGCTGAGAATGCTAACCTGATATAATGAAATCCGTTCATAAGATTCATCTGTTTGTTAGTTCAGGACTTGAGCGATTAGCGCGTAAATTCATAAAAATTATGAATTAATTATTCACTCGAGAACTAATGGAAGTCAATGATAAAAATATAATTGGAGAGGTTAACAGATTTTATACCTAACTCCTTTACGAATTTTTTTTATGGGGTAATGACTATATCAATGGACGAATACTTTGAGTAATTAATTTTATAATTCTGAGAGTGCAATTCTGGGTATTTAGTGGAGTTACTCAAGAATTAATAATTTCGTTTGATTAATAAAAGAGTTTATAATTAATCAACGAAATTATTGGAGCTTAGAATTATAAGTCTATCGGTCCCCCTTGTCATCTTCTATCACTATTCCAATGATAATATTTGCGAAGAAAAATAGTTGTGAATTATTTAAAATAATTGTGAATAATTTTACACTCTAATTATTTCATATAACTCTTGTTTGGAAATTATGACAAACGTTGTCATAATATATTTATCAATAAATAATGTATCTATTTATTAATTTATAAAAATTAATATTTAACTAATTTGATTAATTAAATTTTAATTCAATGAGATAATATTTTCAAATGTTGAAAATTTTGAAAATTATTTTCTAATGAATTATCTCAATTTTGATAAATTATTAGATAAATATTAAAGGATTTTATTTTGATTTTTCGAAAATCTAAATTGATAATATCTTTTTTGGATATACTTGACATTATTTTGATAAAAAGAAAATCAAAAAAAAAAAAAAAATGTGGGCAAGTCGAAGAATTGTATTTGATCAAAAAATCCATCCAAGAGAGAATACAAAAAAAAAACGTGTGCTAGGGTAACACTTTTTTTTTTTTTTTTTCTAAATCAAAAAATTAAAAAGAAGCAGTAAAACGTTAGTGCTGAAAAAAAAGTACACAAATATTTTTACAAAAATTAGAGTGTTTTTCGTATTTATTTTCACAACCACACGTTGTAATACAAGTATTACAAATATTTATTGGTAATTGGGAAAATCCGAATTTGGCTTAATCTCAGCCCAGCAGACCCTCGGTGAGCAGAGCAGACCCTCACGGCAGACCCACGCAGCAGACCCTGAGAAGCAGACCCACACAGCAGAGCAGACCCTGACAGCAGACTCTGAAGCAGACCCAATGCTGAGATTCAGACCCACGAGCGAATCAGACCCTGATGCAGACTCACGGATGCGTCTGATGGCAGACCCTGGAGATACGTCTGCCTCTGAAACCGTTGTGCCTCTGACGAAGATGGAAGTGAGGGTCTGACGCGAAGAAAGCGAGCCTCTGATGCTGAAAGCGAGCCTCTGACGCTGATAACGACGTCTGCCTCCGACCAACTTTGTGCCTCTGCCTCTGAATGCGACGCCACTGGCTCTGAACAAGCGTCTGCCTCTGAAAGCGATGAAGCCTCTGAACCTCTGACCGAACCACTGAACAGAACAACTGCTTCACTTTCTCGAGGCTTGTTGATGCCAACAATCTCCTTAAAACAAATTCGTCCCCTACCGATGGTGCGGTAGAATGTGAGAAGATTGTTTCCCAGAATGCAACGGAAAAACGAACGAGTAAGGGCACCACCAAAACCCGTTTCCAACGAACCACAAAAGTGTTTGAACTCTTCTAAAAACAAAAGAAAATAAAATGCACTGAAAATCTCTTTCACTCTCTGTCTTGTATCTATCAAAAAATGAAAATCACAGCCCATTTAAAAGAAATTAACATGCCAATTAATTCACATAAATGGGTGGCCTTTCACTTGTAGTAACCACCAAGCTAATTAAATTAACTGTTATGGAACTTCAAAAGGCATGGAAAAATAAAGAAACTTGCAAAAATTGGCTGGGCCGGACCCGCACAATTTGGTCCGACATTCGTGTATGCAGGACGCGCGGGTGCACACGAGCCAAGCCTGTTTGGATTTTGATTTGCACCCCCATGTGCGCGCACGTAGAGAGATCCTCCATCCTTATAACTCTTACCCATCTACATATGAGCTATCATATATAAGCATAGCTTCTCCCTAATAGCTTTCCCATGTGGGACAAACTTTATTCTCTTTATTTTCCAACACCAATGGGTGAACTTTGAGCAACAATTTCTCATTCACCCAAACACCATTTTAAGCATATGGATATACCATTTCGAACTACTCACAGATGAGTATCCGAATCATTCAATAACAACCACTAACACGAAGTGGACCATGCTTAAAATTGTGCCTCAAAATGCTTACTCATAAGCATTTTCCGACAATCCCCCACATGAATGAAATTGGCGAAAACCGTCAAATAAAAATTATTTTATAAAATATTTTATTTTGACCTAGAAGAGTTCAACGGTTCAACACCTGCATAGGATAGGTAGGCCTCAGCCTTTGAACCTTCCATTGTGAAAATATATCTCATTTACTGGCTGACAGTGGAC
This sequence comes from Zanthoxylum bungeanum, assembly GCA_019454045.1. NCBI lineage: Eukaryota > Viridiplantae > Streptophyta > Magnoliopsida > Sapindales > Rutaceae > Zanthoxylum > Zanthoxylum bungeanum. Next base: position 123,279 of record SKCR01015489.1, read on the forward strand.
GCGATGTCATTGAACTGTACTATCGTTCATGTAAATGGAGAACATATATCACACAGATATTTTACCTAACACATTTGAGTTCTCATTATTATGTTCATTTTGGCCATGAACATCAACCTGGTTCTGTGAGAGTTTCTAAGAATTAAGCCTCGTACAATTCCCTTTGAAGCGGCCCCACTTCTCTATCACATAAGTGATTTCTTATTTAAGAGTATCTCGTAATACTCTGCTCGGATTCCCGACGCATAAGAATCATTAAAAGCCTTTGCTTAACCTCTATCCATACGAGCATCACTGTTTTATTCACCATAGGAATGAACTAGAGGGTAACCCCCACACTGAACCAATTATGTCATTTACGAGTAGGTTGTCCCATTGAACCTAGATCTTGGGATCTCCAGTCAACAAGATTGGGTTTTCTTTCGTAATAAACATTTATCTAACGGGCTTTAGGCTCATTCCCCTCGATGATTTCACAATTAACTCTCTGTTTAACCCTTTGGTTAGCGGATCTGCAATGTTATCCTTTGACTTTACAAAGTCAATCAAAATAACTCCACTAGAGAGTAATTGTCTAACGGTATTGTGTCTACGACGAATATGTCTAGACTTACCATTATACATATTATTATGTGCCCTACCAATTGCAGATTGACTATCGCAATGAATGCAAATTGCTGGCACTGGCTTAGGCCAACTTGGAATATCCTCTAGAAAATTTCGAAGCCATTCTGCTTCTTCAGCACACTTATCTAATGCAATGAATTCTGATTCCATTGTAGATCTGGCTATCACAGTCTGTTTGGAGGATTTCCATGATATAGCTGCACCTGCTAGTGTAAACACATAGCCACTGGTAGACTTTGAGTATTTCATATCAGATATCCAATTAGCATCACTGTATCCTTCGATTACAGCTGGATATCTATGATAGTGTAACCCATAATTACGAGTAAAAAGTAAGTACCTGAGTACCATTACTATTGCTTTCCAGTGATCAACCCCTGGATTACTCGTATATCTGTTGAGCTTGTTTACTGTACAGGCTATATCAGGTCTTGTACTACTCGATAAGTACATCAAACTCCCGATCACTATAGAGTATTCTACTTGAGATATACCCTCTCCCCTATTCTTTGATAGGTGTAGACTCACATATAAAAGAGTTCTAGCCACAGCATAATCATCATTGTTGAATTTACCAAGAATCTTGTCCACATAGTGCGACTGATCAAGAATAAGTCCATCTGGACTTCTCGAGATCTTTATTCCCAGAATGACATCTGCTAGACCCATGTCTTTCATGTCAAACTTCGATTTCAGCATATTCTTGGTGGATTTCACCATTTTAACATTACTCCCGACAATCAGTATGTCATCAACGTAGAGGCATAAAATGACATAGCCAACTTCTGTCTCTCTGACATAAATGCATTTATCACATTCATTGATTTTGAAACCATTTGCCAACATGGTGTCATCAAACTTTTTATGCCACTGTTTCGGGGCTTGTTTCAATCCATACAAGGATTTAACTAACTTACAGACTTTCTTTTCTTGTCCTGGAGCTATAAAGCCTTCAGGTTGTTCCATGTAGATTTCTTCATCTAAATCTCCATTCAGAAAGGCTGTTTTCACATCCATCTGATGTACCTCAAGATTGCGCAAAGCTGCAATTGCTAGTATCATCCTTATGAAATTTGTTCTCGTTACAGGAGAATAAGTATCAAAGTAATCAAGACCTTCACGTTGTCTGTAACCTTTAATTACAAGTCTTTCTTTGTAATTATCAATTGATCCATCTGCCTTCATTTTCTTTTTGAAAATCCACTTGGACCCTAAAGGTTTACATCATGGAGGAAGATTCACTAACTCACAGGTGTGATTTTGTAAGATAGATTCAATTTCACTATTGATGGCATCTTTCCACAAGGAACCATCAGCTGACCTTACAGCTTCGTTATAGCTTTGAGGATCATTTTCTAGCAAAAATGTCAGAAAATCTGGACCAAATGATTTTTCCGTTCTAGCTCTTTTGCTACGTCTTGGTTCAAGTTCAACATCTTGTTGATCCTCTGGAACATTCATGTGTTCTAGGTCCTGACTATCTTCAATAATAGTCTCATGTGCCCGTTTGAGCACATTTGAATTCGAATTAGTTTTACAAGGAAAAACGTATTCGAAAAAGGATGCATTCCTCGAATCCATTATCGTATTCTTGTGAATATCTGGTATATTAGACTCATACACAAGAAATCGATAAGCATTACTGTTATGTGCATATCCTATGAAAATGCAATCAACAGTTTTTGGTCCTATCTTCACTTTCTTAGGTGGAGGAATGACTACCTTGACAAGACACCCCCTACACTCGTAGGAATTTATAGGAAGGTACACTTCCTTTCCACATTTCATAAGGAGTCTTCCATGCTTCTTTCTGTGGTACCTTATTTAAAAGGTAATTAGCTGATAAAACACCTTCTCCCCCACATATTCTGAGGTAAGCCAGAGCTGATTAACATAGCGTTCATAATCTCTTTCAAGGTACGATTCTTTCGTTCTGCAATCTCATTGGATTGAGGTGAATAAGGAGCTGTGGTTTGATGTATGATTCCATTTTGTTCACAAAGTGATTCAAAGGAAAAATATACTCACCCCAACGATCATTTCTTAACTCTTTAATTCTTTTATTCAGTTGGTTCTCAACTTCATTCTTATAGAGAACAAATTTCTCTATAGCTTCGTCCTTGCTTTTCATCAAATACACATAGAAAAATCTTGTGCAATCATCAATAAAGGTAATAAAATATTTATTACTGCCTCTCGATTGTATTGAATTAAAATCACATACATCGGTAAGAATTAGATCAAGTGGTTCAGAGTTTCTTTCAATACTATGAAAAGATGGTCTAGTTAGTTTTGCCTCAACACAAGTATCACACTTATGTCTGTTATCAATTTTAAAATTGGGAATGTGATTCATGTTAATTAATTTCCGCAATGAATTAAAATTAACATGTCATAATCTACCATGCTATAGATTAGAGTACTTGTAGGGGTTGGTGCTCAGAGCGCCAATTCCCGGTAGTATTTTTGTTAAATACTTCTATAAAACGTTATTATCAGTAATAATATATGCAGTTTCTATAATATAATCTATTCTTTTATATGGTAAAGACGTAATGACCTTAGAATGATTAGTCATGGTACAGTTGCAAAAGCATCGCAACGGACATTGAGTCGTATCATGACGTTGTCATTCTCAGACTGTTCCTGGTCAAGGTTTACACTACTTGGTCAGTATAGTAAACCCGTTGAGACCGGTACATGTCGTATACTGGAATATATGATTCCAATGGTTTCTCAATGAACCATAAGTCTTGGAGACTAGTATAGACGTGTAGGTGTTTATAGTGGATAAACACTGAACGACTCACCGAAGATTCTTAATGGATGGTACACCAGCGTCAATAAGAATCTTCTTGGGTTGAGTAGCACTTGTGATTCTTAGACTTGAGATGCCATTGTGGGCACATGAGACATCTTCTACACTTAGATGGCAGTCACGTCACCGATCTATTTAGATCAGACCTCCGCCTGTTCGTTGGGTGTAGATAGATCCTCAGGGTGTCCTATGTGTATCAAGATAGGATCCGTCAGTTCTGTGTACCAGAGCATAGGTAGTCCATATGATTAGCAATCAGATAAAACCATGGGCCCGTGGTAAGTTTAGAAGCTAGTTCTAAACATTCTTTTTGAGATTGCTAATAGAATAGTCGACTGGATAATCCCGATAGAGATTTGACGTTTGCATCTATATCTCTGGGATTTATCCGGATACCTGTGACAGAGGAATTATACATTTGCCATGACCTCGACCTGTATGGTTCAGCAAGATTATCCGTGATCGTCATAATCTACGGGTGGATAGATTATGGACACGAAATTAGATTTTGTGACGGATATACCTGAACCTAGAGAGTCTCAATAATGAAACATACTCGTTGAGCACTAGAGCAACATTAAATAAATAATATTGATTATTTATAAAGTCGTTTAATGGTTAAACGCAAGTGACATGCTAAAGAGACTAGATAGTCATTTGCTTAATTATTGTGTATTTACATTTAATACTTGATTAATTTAAATACACATTAATTAATAGTCAAAATGAGTTATTTGACTTATTTCCTAAATGAATATATGTTTTTAATATTTAATGTAAATATTATACATATATTTAATATATTTGTATTTGATTAATTAATTGATTATTTAATTGTTAAATGATTAAATTAATTAAAATATAAATATCTTATGTTAGGATAATTAAAGTTAATGATGTTAGTTGCATTTGTTGACCAAAATAAATATCTAATAAAGTTGTTTGTAAGATATTTGTCAAAGTTGACCAAATGCATTTGAAATGAAAATTGAAATGAAAACTTGTATTTTTGTCTTGTAAATTTCGGCCAAGGCTAATTTTTGACAAGTATAAATTGTTTTCATTTGCTTTTCATTTAACTTAACCTAATACACTTTATCAAAAACAAAATTCCATTGAAGAAAGACAAAGAAAGAAAGTGAAGGAGAAAAGAAAAAACCTAAAGAAAAGCTTGGATTTTGTAAGTTTCTTAAACTTACTATTAGAAAGGAATTTGTTCCTTAGGATCTAGGCTACCTCTCATGAGTTTCTTAAGTTATTCTTTTCTTTATTTCTTGTGTTTTTGATGATGGAAATTTGTTTGAAAGTGTTGAGCATGTATGGTGAAGAAATGATGTAACTATTGTAGTTATATGTAATCTTTTAAGGTTTATGAAACCATGTTGCTATTCTAGAGTTGTTGACCCACTCTTAAATGACCTAGATTTGATCTTGAGTTGTTTCATTGTGTTGAGACTTGAATTGGATGAAAGATTGATGATTGAAACATTTGATTTAATGTAATTAGCCTAATTTGTCCAATTTGTGGAAATTGAAAAATTAGGGTTTCTAACTAATTCCAAATTTGAGGGTTTTCATATATGTTGTGTATTTATGTGTGTATAAGATGCATGCAAAGTTTCATGTTGATTGGATTTCATTAAGATGAGTTTTGAAGCATGAAATGACCAAATGGTCAATGTTGCCACCAAATGGAGGCTCACGGCATTGTGAGGAATTTTTGGGGATTTTGTGGATTTTGGTGTTTTGATGTTTTGAACATGCTAAGTTCATCTTAGAAATGATTTAGAATCATTCAAAATTGATTAGATCAATTTCGGACTAAAATGGACAAAATACCATATAAGGGTAATTTGGTAATTTCACTTGAATTTGATTCAATTGAAATTTTATTTCATTATTTGATTATTGGAATATTAAATAAATATGTTTATTTAATTAATCCGAGAAAAAGTTTTGAAATCTGAAAATCGGATTTTCACCGCTTCCGCTGCGTTACCGGATTCACCCCTAAATAACCCTTTCAGTACTCAACAATATAAGCAGAAGAACTAGCTTTATTGATATTCTTGGGTTTAGCAACCATTACATTGAGCTTAAAAATCCCATCAGTTACATACCCTTTTCCCACATACATCCCATTTTTAGTCAAAACTACTTTATCAGAATCGAAAACCATCCGGAATCCATGCTTGTTCAGAAGCGATCCAGACACAAGATTCTTTCGTATTTCTGGTAAATACAGAAAATTGTTCAAAGTCAACTCTTTCCCAGAGGTCAAATTCAGAATCACCTTGCCTTGACCTTCAATCTCAGATGTTGCTGAATTTCCCATGTATATTTTTTCCCCATTACCAGCAGGCTCAAATGAAGAAAACATGCTCTTGTCCGAGCACACATGTCGAGTGGCACCAGTATCAATCCACCACTCTCTTGGGTTAGAACCCAACAAATTCACCTCAGAAACCACAACAGAGAGATTAATGTCTGAAACATCTTGAGTCTCGTTTTCCATCACATTAGCCTCTTGTTTCTTTTCCTTCTTCGGCAATCTGCACTCAGAAGACTTGTGACCCATTTTGTCACAGTTGAAGCATCTTCCTTGAAATTTTGACCCTTTGTTCTTGAAGTTCTTGTTCTTATGGCCATGTTCAACAACATTTTCCTTGGCCTCATGAGATATTGCTCTCTTGTCAGATACTCGGTTATCTTCCTCAATTCTGTGCTTAAGAACCAAGTCTTCAATGCTTATTTCTTTTCGCTTATGCTTTAGATAATTCTTGAAATCTTTCCAATCATGTGGTAGTTTCTCAATTATCGAGGCTACTTGGAAGGTTTCACTTAAAACCATTCCCTCAGCATGAATTTCTACTAGAATAATCTACAGTTCTTGTACTTGGCTTAACACATTTTTGGAATCAACCATCTTAAAATCTAGGAAACCGCCTACGAAAAATTTCTTAGTACCAGCATCCTTAGTTTTATATTTTCGATCTAAAGATTCCCAAAGCCCTTTTGTTGTTTTCATTCTGGCGTACACACTCTACAAGGAATCACTTAACCCATTCATCACATAATTCATATATAGGAATTCAGAATGTTTCCAAGCATCGATCGCACTGATCACTTGGATATCAATCTCACCCTCCGTGGGTACAGAAACATCTTCCTTTAGGAACCTCGCAAGGTCTTCCTTTTGGATATTAAAGGATTTTATTTTGATTTTTCGAAAATCTAAATTTATAATATCTTTTTTGGATATACTTGACATTATTTTGATAAAAAGAAAATCAAAAAAAAAAAATGTGGGCAAGTCGAAGAATTGTATTTGATCAAAAAAATTCCATCCAAGAGAGAATGCAAACAAAAAAACGTGTGCTAGGGTAACACCTTTTTTTTTTTTTTTTTTTCTAGACCAAAAAATTAAAAAGAAGCAGTAAAACGTTAGTGCTGAAAAAAAGTACACAAATATTTTTACAAAAATTAGAGTGTATTTCGTATTTATTTTCACAACCACACGTTGTAATACAAGTATTACAAATATTTATTGGTAATTGGGAAAATCCGAATTTGGCTTAATCTCAGCCCAGCAGACCCTCGGTGAGCAGAGCAGACCCTCACGACAGACCCACGCAGCAGACCCTGAGAAGCAGACCCACACAGCAGAGCAGACCCTGACAGCAGACTCTGAAGCAGACCCAACGCTGAGATTCAGACCCACGAGCGAATCAGACCCTGATGCAGACTCACGGATGCGTTTGATGGCAGACCCTGGAGATGCGTCTGCCTCTGAAACCATTGTGCCTCTGACGAAGATGGAAGCGAGGTGACAGGCGTAAACACACACGTATAACGCAAGCGCACGTATCGTTTTAGTAGTATAAAAATATTGATCCCACGAGGACTTAATTCCTACTATTGTTATTAATTGTTGATACTATTTATTTATAAATATCTAATTGAGGGAGAAGTGAATGATTGCTTGAAATGATATGCTTTGTAGATTTGCTAAATAATAAATAAATAAAAAGACAAAAGAAAATACTAAGGAAAATAAAAGACTCAAAGATCTAGGGTTGCGAATCTTTCTAATATCTTTTAAAAGATGAAGTAGTTAAATCATAGTTGGGTAAAATATTGAATTATTAATCTGGAACACTAAATTATGTAAAAGCCTCTTCCGATGGTCATTTACAAATACCTAGAATAATCAAATTGAACCATATGTCTATGTCAATTAAATTACCTAGATTCATTAAGATTGAATTCCATTATTGATTACCCCCGCCCAACAGGTATATTCCTATCCTGTAAGGAAATCTATTAAAGGTTTATCTATCCTTAAAGAAGATCGTGGGTTGTTGAATATAAGGTCTTTTAAACTTAAAATCCCTATGTCTAGTTCATTTTAAGTTTTATCTAATCAATTTTATTAGTGATCAGTTAATAAAAAGGCATTAAGATTATGACTCAACAAATAATTCTTTAATTACCCAAACTATAATCTAACCCTTTTTAAATCGGTGATATTAGATTTTATCACAACCCTAGATATTTAACTTAGTTACAACACATAACTAAAGCTGATATAAACTTAAAAGACAGAAAATGAAATTGCTGAAAAGTAATAAAAAGAAATGCCAAGGTAAAAGGAATTAACTTCTACTATTCACTATTTAGATATCTCCCATAAAATAATAATATATATAATCTTGTGATATTTTAAACCAACCGTCCAGAATGGCGGTATCCTGATTAAGTCAAATTCAAATATACCAGCCATAAGGCGGAACAAAAATATAAACTTAAACCAACCGACCTAGAATGGTGGTATCCTCATTAAGTCAGGTTTAACCAGTTTAAATTGAATAACCAACCGACCTAGAATGGCGGTATTTTTTTTATTAATTCAGATTTTAAATAGTATATATATTAAATTTTAAGGGAGATTAATCTAAAAAGCAATAGTAAAAGAATTACCTTATTACCTCAGCAGGAGAGGTTACCCCCTCATGGATGGATAGAATTACTACTACAAAGCGTAAATAAAACTGAATATAAGAAGAAAATAAGAAGAACTCTCTTTTATATAAGTATTTCAGAGGATTTTGGTACATTTGAAACTAAAAATTCGAAATCTATTTATAGGCAAAAAAATCTAATTTTTTTATTATTATTTTTTGATTTTTTATTTTTTTATTATTCTTTTGATTTTTTATTTTTTTATATTATTTTTTTGGATCGCTGAATTTTCGACACGTGGCATGGTGTGCTAAAAATGATGGCTCGTTGAATCTTTGACATGTGGCATGGTGGTGCAATTACCAAAATACCCTCGGTGTCGGGACGCCTAAAATTACCAAAATACCCTTTTTGCCAAATTTCACAATTTTGCTCCAAATCACCACCAGAATATCTTGAAACTTTATTTTGGTGTCGGAATGCCCAAAATTACCAAAATACCGTGTCGGGACGTCCAAAATTACCAAAATACCCTTTTTGCCAAATTTCACCAAATTCACAGTTTTGCTCCAAACCACCTCCAGAATGTCCTGAAACTTTATTTATCTATAAAATAACACAAAACACATCAAAATATTCACAAAACTCAAGAAACTATACAAAATATTAAGTCAAATGAGTGGGAAATAGTGATACATTTATCACTCATCACGAGGGTCTGACGCGAAGAAAGCGAGCCTCTGATGCTGAAAGCGAGCCTCTGATGCTGAAAGCGAGCCTCTGACGCTGATAACGACGTCTGCCTCCGATCAACTTTGTGCCTCTGCCTCTGAATGCGACGCCAATGGCTCTGAACAACCGTCTGCCTCTGAAAGCGATGAAGCCTCTGAACCTCTGACCGAACCACTTAACAGAATAGCTGCTTCACTTTCCCGAGGCTTGTTGATGCCAACAATCTCCTTAAAACAAATTCGTCCCCTACCGATGGTGCAGTAAAACGTGAGACGATTGTTTCCCAGGATGCAACAGAAAAGCGAACGAGTAAGGGCACCACCAAAATCCGTTTCCAACGAACCACAAAAGTGTTCGAACTCTTCTAAAAACAAAAGAAAATAAAATGCACTGAAAATCTCTCTCACTCTTTGTCTTGTATCTATCAAAAAATGAAAATCACAGCCCATTTAAAAGAAATTAACATGCCAATTAATTCACATAAATGAGTGGCCTTTCACTTGTAATAACCACCAAGCTAATTAAATTAACTGTTATGGAACTTCAAAAGGCTTGGAAAAATAAAGAGACTTGAAAAAATTGGCTGGGCCGGGCCCGCACAATTTGGTTTGACATTCGTGTACGCAGGACGCGCAGGTGCACACGAGGCAAGCCTGTTTGGAATTTGATTTGCACCCCCCTGCGCGCGCACGTAGAGAGAGCCTCTATCCTTATAACTCTTACCCATCTACATATGAGCAATCATATATAAGCACAACTTTTCTCTAATAGCTTTCCCATGTGGGACAAGCTTTATTCTCTTTATTTTCTAACACCAATGGGTGAACTTTGAGCAACAATTTCTCATTCACCCAAGCACCATTTTAAGCATATGAATATACCATTTCGAACTACTCACAGAGGAGTATCCGAATCATTCAATAACAACCACTAACACGAAGTGGACCATGCTTAAAATTGTGCCTCAAAATGCTTACTCATAAGCATTTTCCAACACAAGTGCCGTTGGAGGTGGGGAGATAAGACGAGGAAGATCGTGGTTCAAAGAATCGTGATTCAAAGAGATACAGATCTATATGTATATTTCCAATTTAAGATATAATCATTTTGATATTCTTAATGTACTAGAAAATACGGAACTGTTTTTTAATGTTCACGAAAAATAAATTTTTTCCTGATAATGAACATGTTTTCGCTGCGCATGAACTCTGAAAACCAACAAATGGTATTATGAGCCATCATATTTATTCTAGTATATTAATAAGAATGATTTATTGTAAATCATCTTTATATGTATGTAAAAGAGTAGGCTATGTAATTTTTATCATGTGATGATGGATGTATGAATATTAATCGTTAATTGTATGATTGATTTTGGGTTAGGATTTTAATTTTTGATTTATATATCCCAAAATTAAATGAGTATTTTTTTTCCTGTAATTTTAAATTATTTGTAATCGTTGGAGATCAAGATCAATCCAAATGATGATGGGCGAAAGATGATAATTTTATAAAAAAAAATATAATTAATTTTTTGTGTGTTTTACTGTACTGTGCAGCACTGTGTAACCTTGTTGCACTCAGCAGCAGGGAGACTGCTGCAGTCTCGCTGTTGTACACATGCAACAGTCTCACTGCTGCTGTGTGCAGCAGCCAGCCTTACAGAAAGGCAGTTTTGACTGCCCACTGTGCGGCAGTGAACCAAAAAAAAAGTTTTTTTTTGGTGATAGTCACTTATAAATTTAATTATATTTTATTTTCCCAGATTTGAATATTAATGTAATATATTTTTGGTAGTTTGTAATTTTTGAAATACTCAAATTGTTAACTCGATTAATATCCAATTTATCTATTTTTTTTGTGATTTATAAATTGTTTATACTCATGCATATTTTAAATGTCATATATAATTAGCACAATGCATACTTTTTCATTATAACATGTCATACATACATGTGCATTTTCATAAATTTGTTTATGATACTAAATAGTTCCTAATTAGATTAAAAATAATTTTGAAATTTTATCGATTAGTTGGTTAAATTAAATTAAATTTGTGAATTAATTTTAAATCGTTAAAATTTATAAAATCACAAAATTTAGTTTTAAGTATTTTTAATAAATTATTTATTAAGAATAACTTAGATGTTTCATAATGAATTTAAGTTTTATTAGTAAAGTGAATAAACAACTAACTTGGTAAATGAAGATATTTAATATTGATTTCTTGGTCTTTTCACTAAGTTTACAAAATATTAGATATTTTACATATAAAATCACTAAACTTAAAATAATGAGTGGGAGCCGGTAGTTTGTCGAAATGTCATTTGGTCTCTACCGTTAGTGTAACATCGTGATTTCTAATTGGGGCTTTGTGATGATTTTAGTTTTATCCTCCCTATGGAGAGTGTTCGCTCAAGTTAATATCAAGGTTGTACTTCTTACGATAGGATTTATAAAATATATTTCATAATTAACTTACTCTAAAATGGTTGTTATGAGTTAAATTTTAAGGATCCAAAACGGTGGGTTACTTCATATGAATTTAGTTAAACATGTTAGTTACATTTACACCAAAAATCGATTATTAATAAATTTTGAAAATATGACATATTTTGGAAAAAAATATTAATTGAGATTATCTCTGTTTTAATAAGGTATTGTGGTTGACCCTAAGGCAACACGATATGCTTATTAAATTTTCGATGCTATAGTAGTGCATATATATTTTTGTATTTTGCATATGCATCATGCATCATGATTACCATGCCAAATTAATTTTGAATTTTAAGCATGGAATAATTTAGAATATATTTTTTAAATTATTTCAGAAATATGTCAAACCCAATCCTATCACTGCTTGCTACTGAAAAATTAACCAGTGATAACTTTGCTAAGTGGAAGAAAAATATGAATATAATACTTGTGTTTGATAACCTGAAGTTTGTCCTAATGGAAGAATGCCTTCCAGAACCTGATGTGAATGCCAACAAAAACATTAAAGATGCTTCTGAAAATTGGATTCGGGCAAATAACAAAGCTCGTTGTTATTTGCTTGCTGCCATATCCGACGTGCTTAATACAAAGCATGAAAAGATAGAGACTGCTTATGAGAAAATGGAGTCTCTATATGGCATGTTTGGCAAACCCTTTGATCAAGCAAAATATGAAGTGGTCAAGAAAGTCATGAACTGCAAAATGAAAGCTGGAACTCTTGTTCGTGAACATGTGCTAATGATGATTAGTAAAATTCATGAGGCAAAAATCAATGGGGCTACCGTAGATGAAGGCACACAAATGGGCATGATTTTGGAAAGCCTTAGCCCACAATTTCTTCAGTTCAAAAGAAATTACTTTATGAACAAGTTGAGTTATAATTTGATTGAATTGCTTAACGAACTTATAACCTTTGAGTCTATTTCCGTGGAGAAGAAGGGAGAGGCAAATGTTGCCGAACCTTCTACCTCTAACTCTTCTTTAAAGAAGAGAAAGAGAAATAAAAAGAAAGGTAAGAGTTCAAGAACTGAGAAAATAGAACGGAACAACAGCAAAAAGAACAAGCCAAACAACAGTCAAGGAAATAAGAATAGCTCCACCCAGAAAAAACCAAAAGGAAAATATTTCCATTGTGGGATTGATAGGCATTGGAAGAGAAAATGCAAGAAGTATCTCGAAGAGCTGAAACAAAAGAAGAAAGGTATATCATATTTACTTGTTAATGAATCTTGTTTAGTTGAAAATGATTTATCACCTTGGATAATTGATTCAGGGACGACTAATCGTATTTTTTGTTTCTTAGAGAAGCTTGATTCTTATACAAGACTTGCTGATGAGGACTTTATTTTGGGAGTTGGGAATGACGCTTTGGTTTCAGCATCAACAGTTGGACAAATAAAACTCTATGTTGAGAGCAATAAATTTTTATTTCTGAATAATGTTTATTTCGTACTGAGGTTTACTAGAAATCTCATTTTAGTTTCTCGACTTTATGAATAATTTTATTCAGTTTCTTTTGCTAATAAATTAGCTGTTATTTCAAGAAATGGTTTGAATATTTATTATGATTTTATTGAAAATGGGCTCTATGTGATAAGTCTCACTGTTAATTCACTATTGAATGTTGAAATGTTTAAAGTAGAATTGCCCAAAATAAAGAAACAAAAGATTTCTCACATTGATAACACATATCTATAGCACCTAAGTCTTGGTCGTATAAATCTTGATAGAATAAATAGGCTTATAAAGGATGGTCCTTTAATAGAACTAAATATTGGTACTCTATCAGTCTGTGAGTCATGTCTTGAAGGTAAGATGACAAAGATGCATTTCTCTGCAAAAGGCGATAGAGCCCAAGAACAACTGAATCTTATACATTCAGATGTTTATGGACCTATGTTTACACAAGCAAGAGGTGGTTAAAAGTACTTCGTTACTTTTATTGATGATTACTCGAGATATGGTTATGTTTACCTAATGCAACATAAATATGAAACTTTTGGAAAGTTTAAGGAATTCCAATTCGAAACGGGAAAACAATTAGGTAAATCAATCAAGTGTATTCGATCAGATCAAAGAGGTGAATACCTTGATAATAAATTCAAATATCACCTATTAGAGTATGAAATTTTAACCCAACTAACTGCACCTGGTACACCTTAGTAAAATGGTATAGCTGAGAGGAGGAATCGAACTTTACTTGACATGATTCGTTCTATGTTGAGTTATTCTTCACTCCTAAAATTGTTTTGGGGGTATGTTATACAAACAACAACTTACATTTTGAATGTAGTTCCATCTAAATCAGTACCTCAAACACCCTTTAAGTAATGAAGTGGCCACAAACCTAGTTTGAGACACTTTCGTATATGAGGGTGTCCAACATACATGCTAATGGATAAGACAACGAAATTGGAAATGCGTTCTGAAGTTTGTTTCTTTTTAGGATATGAAAAAGTATAAGAGGAGGTGTGTTTTATAATCCTCGAGATAACAAGGTATTTATGTCGACAAAAGCCGCTTTTCTTGAGAATAATTATATGATAGACTTCAAACCTCAAAGAAAGATAGTCTTGGAGGAATCAAAATATGATGAGATCAGTCAACGACCTGCGGGGATTGTTGTTCCACAAAGCGAGGAGAAAACATCTTCGAGTCAGAACATCTTACCACCTCGTCGTAGTGGGAGGATAATACAACTACCTTCTCGATATAGATAAGAAGGTGAAACACAAGTTACTATAACTCATGATGAGAGAGAAGATCCATTGACATATAGATGTGCAATGGAAGATCATGACAAAGAGAAATGACTTGACGCTATGAAACTTGAGATCAAATCCATGTGTTCCAACTCAGTTTGGGAGCTTGTAGATCTATCTGAATGATTAATTCCTATAGGGTGTAAATGGATCTACAAGAGAAAGATGAGAGTGGACGGTAATGTAGAGACATTCAAAACATGACTAGCGGTAAAGGATTATACCCAAAAAGAAGGAGTTGACTATGTGGAAACGTTTTCACCAGTAGCCATGCTGAAGTCCATTCGAATCTTGCTTTCCATTGCTGCTCATTATGATTATGAAATTTGGCAAATGAATGTCAAAAATGCATTTTTAATGGCTTAAAGATGAAAAGTAAAAAGTTTGCAAGTTGCAAAGGTCTATCTACGGACTTCAGCAAGCGTCCATATCTTGGAACGTGAGATTTGATGAGATGATCAAATCTTATGGCTTTATCCGAAATCCTAATGAATATTGTGTTTATAAATACATCAAGGACAAGCGAGTGGTATTTCTAGTACTTTATGTTGATGATATTCTACTTATTGGGAATAATGTAGAACTATTATCAGACGTAAAGGCTTGGCTGGATGATCAATTCCAAATGAAAGATTTGGGAGAAGAAAGAAGATATGAGACAGATTCCATATGCGTCCGTAGTTGGGAGCTTGATATATGTTATGCTATGCACAAGACCTGACATATGCTATGTAGTGGGAATACTTAGTCATTTTCAGTCAAATTCAAGATTAGATCAATGGGTAGTAGTTAATTAACTTATAAGCATATTCTCAAGTAACTACGAAGAACGAGGAACTATATCCTTGTTAATTCCGGTAGGGATTTGATTCTGATTGGATGTACTAATTCTGATTTTCAATCAGATATAGATGATCGAAAGTCGATATCTAGATCAGTATTTACTCTTGGTGGGGGGAGCTATAGTGTGGAGAAGCGTCAAACAATCATATGTTGTTGATTCAACTATGGAGCTGAATATGTGACTGCTTGTGAAGTTGCTAAAGAAGCGGTTTGGCTCCGAAAGTTCTTTACTGATCTGGAAGTGGTTCCAAATATGAACAAGCCATTGCCACTTTATTGTGATAATAGTGGTGCAGTGGCTAATTCCGAAGAACCAAGAAGCCACAAGTGATCAAAACATATTGAGAGGAAATATAATGTGATTAGAGACATTGTGCAATGCAGAGACATGGCTGTTCTGAAGACTCCTTATGTAGAGAATCTAGCCGATCTTTTTACAAAGACGCTACCTGCAAAGAGTTTTGAAGGGCATCTACAAGGATTGGGGCTTAGAGACATGTCTCATTTGCTTTAGGATAAGTGGGAGTTTGTTGGGATTTTTATGCTCGACAAGCAAATGTGTTCGAAACATGATTGATTAATAAATTTATGATTCAATTTTATTCCATGTATGCATTTTGATTTTCTTTATAAAATTCATGAAAATTTCGTGATTATTTATGTAACTTTAAATTAAATATATATGTTTATGTAAAATATTACACATATATATATGTGTGTGTGTGTGTGTATGGATAAAATTTAAAGAGTAATAATCAAAATTTATCTGTGACTATGATTTGGAGTTGGGAATCTTCAAATTCGAAAGTCATAAATATATTTCATTCCATTATGAATGATGCAGTTCTATCCAGACTGTAATATGTTGAGACATAAAAATGAATGTGTTTTATATAATAAGATTATATTGGACATGACCAGATGAAATTGAAAATTTCTAATGATTTCCATTAAATAAAGAACATCAATTTTATCATAATAATGATCATATATGTGATGATCTTAATTCATTATATTTAGCAGACTCCTATATCATATTAATTATTCTTTAATTTACTCGGAATGATTTTGTATTTATTACATTTCGTAAACCTTGTATTTTGGGAATGAGTTGAATGAATAGCTGAGAATGCTAACCTGATACGATGAAATATGTTCATAAGATTCCCTTATTTGTTAGTTCAAGACCAGAACAATTTGCGCGTAAATTCATAAAAGTTATGAATTAATTGTTCACTTGAGAACTAATGGAAGTCAAGGATAAAGATGTAATTGAAGAGGTTAACGAATTTTATACCTAGTTCCTTTACGAATTTTTTATGGAGGATCATTGCATATAGGGGTGAGCAACGGTTCCGGGTCTACCCGGAACCGGTTGGAACCGGACCGATTTTCCGGGTTTGGAACCGGAACCGGTTGTAATCGGGTAGGTTCCGGTTCCAAAAATGAA
This sequence comes from Zanthoxylum bungeanum, assembly GCA_019454045.1. Taxonomy (NCBI): domain Eukaryota; kingdom Viridiplantae; phylum Streptophyta; class Magnoliopsida; order Sapindales; family Rutaceae; genus Zanthoxylum; species Zanthoxylum bungeanum. The sequence continues at coordinate 139,969 of SKCR01015489.1, forward strand.
GGAACCGATTTTATCCGGGTAGGTTCCGGTTCCAAAATGATCGGAACCGGAACCGGACTATGGAACCGGTTTCATATCAACTTGACCACATTATTTTTGCTGATATCATGTGCTTGTAACTGTGAAATCAAATACTAAGAAGGTGATTATGAGATAATTGTAGGAATAAGATGCCACAACCAAGCATTTGGTGTTTTATGGACCTGCTTGTGCTTGTTTCTTCTAGAGCGCACAAAGTTCAACTTCAGACAGGTCCCGGGCTCTTCAAATCTGGGTCATATTTGTTGCTAGAAGCGCCTCATTGAGACTGCGGAAATATTTTGTTGGCAAATTAATAGCTCCTTGTTCTGCTTTCGAATAACGAAGTTTTTAAAGTTTTTAAATTTGGGCCTATAAATTAAAGAGGGGGAAACATGATCAAATTGACCACATTATTTCAACATTGTCACTCAGAATATAATCATGAGAAAGATAGAATTACATGATAATGAATTTCTAAATTTTTCTCCACAAGACTAAGAAGAACTTACTCCTGCTGCTGCAATCAGCTACCCTCAGCACCACCTACAATCTACTGTGAAGTGCTAAATTTGATCATGGACTGAGCATCAATAGGTGGCAAATTAAATTGGCAGAAGCTCTGCCATGCCTCTTGCTTCTGCTCTTCATTTTCTGTAAAAGTATTGTATACATAAATCAACATAGTACTTAAAAAATTATTATATGGTCCCCGTTTTTTCTTACGGACTCGTATTGGAATGTAGTTTTCATTAAAATATTTTAAAATAAGGTAATTCGGAACCGGACCGGAACCGGATTGGAACCGAATAATAGGGTACCCTGTTTAATTGGGTAGGTTCCGGTTCCACTTAGTGCGGAACCGAATTTTTCTGGGTAGGTTCCGGTTCCATGCGGAACCGGAACCGAAACCGGTTTTGCTCACCCCTAATTGCATAGGTAATGACTATATCAATGGAAGAATACTTTGAGTAATTAATTATATAATTCTGAGAGTGTAATTCTGGGGATTTAGTGGAGTTACTCCAGAATTAATAATTTCGTTTGATTAATAAAAGAATTTATAATTACTCAACAAAATTATTGGGGCTTAGAATTATAGGTCCATTGGTCCCATCGTCGTCTTCTATCACTGTTCCAACGATAATATTTGCAAAGAAAAATAGTTGTGAATTATTAAAATAATTGTGAATTATTTCGCTCTCTAATTATTTCATATAACTATTATTTGGAAATTATAACAAATATTGTCCTAATATATTTATCAATAGATAATGTATCTATTTATTAATTTATGAAAATTAATATTTAATTAATTTGATTAATTAAATTTTAATTTAATGAGATAATATTTTCAAAAATTGAAAATTTTGAATTTTTTTTTTTAATGGTGTTGTAAATTCTTCAAATATTAAGTTTAGATGGAGGAGAGACATGTCCATTGGATGATACCCTATGTGAAGGGTACATACATGTAGGGACATGTCCTTTAATTTAGAAGAACATACTTCTAGGCTCCAAGTGGTGCATGTGAGGAGTATAACCCTTTGGAGGGTTGCACCCCAAACCAAAGAAAGGCACCCTTCTATGCCTTTATAAAGAAGCCTTCATGTTCATTCTAAGGGATCCAAATCCATCCAGTAGAGAAGTCTCATATTATTTTAGAGTAAGAGAGAGTTCCACCATTATCCTAGTTCAAGATCTTCTTAAGGAGTGCCCCTTGAAGAAGAGAAATCCAAGTTATCCTGGGATGACGTTAGCCACAAAACCCGTAGAGCACCGAGGTGGAGCTAATAAGTTCTTAATGATAGAGGAAACTCGACTTGGACCATTGATTTCGTCATTTTTTCCAGGTTTTTCTTGTTCTCTAAAGTTTAGGATTTATGGTGTAATATTGGCGTGACTTGATGATTTGATTTCATTATTATTATTGATGCATGTTAATTTCGGTTTATGACACTAATTCCCCAACAAATGAATTATCTCAATTTTGATAAATTATAAGATAAATATTAAAGGATTTTATTTTAATTGTTTGAAAATCAAAATTGATAATATCCTTTATGGATATACTTGACATTGTTTTGATAAAAAGAAAAAAAAACGTGGGCAAGTAGGGGAATTGTATTTGATAAAAAAATCCATCCAAGAGAGAATAAAAACAAAAAACGTGTGCTGGTGTAACACACTTTTTTTTGATCAAAAAGTAAAAAAGCAGCACTAAAACGTTTGTGCTGAAAAAAAAGGTTTTTTCTTCTTGGGTTTTGAGAAAATCAAAAGAAAATAATAAAAAAGATTTGTCTCATGTGTTGTATATACAAATCTTTTCATAAAAATTAGACTGTTATTCGTATTCATTTTCACGCCCACACGTGCCATTGGAGGTGATGAAATAAGACGAGGAAGATCGTGGTTCAAAGAATCGTGATTCAAAGAGATACATATCTATATGTATATTTCCTACTTAAGATCTAATCATTTTTATATTATTAATGTACTAGAAAATACAGATCTATTTTTTTTAATGTTCATGAAAAATAAATTTTTTCATTTTAATGAACATGTTTCCGCTGCTCATGAACTCTGAAAACCAACAGATGTCCAACAATTTCATATCCATTAATTGCTATTAAATTCAAATATATATATTCAATATAGGAAGATTAATTTATCAATGTAAGATATTATATAATATGAATATCATAAATATATGTTGATTCAATTATTGTCCTACGCTGACGCATACAGGATTGACATGTCCGGATAGGTTGCGAGGATGGAACGAAAGTAAAACGAAATTCAAAAACAAAGTTAATTGAAATAACTGATTCGTGTTCTTTGGTGAAAAGACATGCTCATTGTTGCAACAATGAGACCTGGATACGTGATGAGCATTTTGACTCCCATTGTTGCGACAATGATACCTGAAGACATGATGAGTATTTTGACTCCTATTGTCGCGATATTGAATTATTATTGTCACAGTAATGAGTCTCTGATGCAAAAAAATGTGACTTAAAGTCATGTTTTTTAGAAGCAATCTTAGATGATCTATATATAGAATATGATTTGTGTTAAAGCAATTTGTGTTTGTATTGTGATTTTGACATTGTTGATGTGCATGTGTTATTGTTGTCTAATGGTTTTATTAGGTGTTTGATTAATTGATGAGTGAAATCATGTATATAATTTATCAAATGGTTACCTGAATTATCCTAGGTCACTTGGAAGTACTTCCTTTATTACTATTAAGCTTTCAAATAGGAAATAATTACTAGTAGCATTTGATCATTTATAATTAAAAGTTGTATTTTAAGATCTTGCCTATGGACAACTTAGGGGTGGCCTTGTTCCGTATAATTGTTGAATAAGGAATTAGGTAAATATATAATTGTTAGCTTTCTGACTTTTTTTGGTTAATGATTTGAAAAGTTGAAATTTTATTTGTTGAATGACTAAAACAATGTAATTATTCAATTATAGACAGCCAGTGGCCATTACATTACGGAATCGCTTGTAGTAAAGAGCAAAAGGAAATGACAAATTTGATTTGTTGGATAAAAGATAGTCTTACTCTTACATCAACACCGATTTCATAATTCAAAGGTGGATGGATTGAGATCAAAATATTGTGATTGTGCTTTTTTTTCAATACCTACTCCAAATTAAACTAAGGGTTGTGTTTCTCTATCCAAAGGGCATGTTCAGAGTAATATTTTTCTTAAATTAATACGTCTCCGAAATCAGTTGTGTTTCATTTAAATTAAAAACTTTTGTTGGATGTTCAACTGATAAAATTATGTGCACAATAGTACATGGAGAATCACCTTTTGTGTTTATGACAAATTTGTTCTTGATTTCTTTCAGTTGAGGTCATTGAAGTGATTGTTATCCTTTTTCTTAGGATCAAGTTTTGTAGTGTTACCAAGTTTAATTAAATGTAAATTAAACAGTTGGTAAAGGATATATAGATACATAATTGGATTCTTATCATACATAAGTCTAAAAGGGGCATGATTTGGTGGTGTAGGGCTTAGAATCTCACTTATAGGTCTTGGGTTCGAATCCAGATGGTGAGTTTCTTGTAAGAGTCTGGGACAGCCGGGGGTTTTACCTGCTCCGCTTAAGCTCGGGTCGGATGGTTTAACGGCGGATTTCCAACATTTCCAAAAAAAAAAATTAATATTGAAAAAATTGAATAATTCATTAAGAGAGCTAATAGATACAACGTACTGGATTTTTACACAAGTTTCAAACTTCCTTTTTTTTTTTCCCTTGATGAATATTCAGGAAGTACCTCTCGACTTTTAATGTTTACTATTTTGTTAAAATCCCTTGAACCGCTTCTAGTGAAAACCCCTTCCACTTGTGCAATTCCTTCACAGCTAAATAGATTGCCTAATGAATAGACAATGATGTCGAATACTGAAATAATATACGTTAGAGATTAAGGTAAATATTTTTTGTATTTTAATCTGAATATATTTATAATATAACAGTCTTTATATAGGCAATATAAGAAAACTAAAATAGTAAAGAAATTCTAAATATGTATACAAATAATATAAATCGTTAGTTGCCTACAATATAGATTGATAATATGAATGTAATTATAGTTTCCGTTTTGAGAATATTCTTAACACCCCCCTCAAACTCAAGCTGGTGGAAGAGAAGGAAGCTTGAGTTTGGAAACCAACTCGCAAAAGCGTCCTGGAAGCTGAGGTTTGGTAAACAGATCAGCAGGCTGCTCTGCAGAAGGAATGTTGCAAAGTCGAACAGTGCCTTGACGGATATGTTGGACAGTTATGACCCATAGCGTCACTATTTGTACAGATCATGGTGTTGTTGTACAAATTAACTATGTGACAAAGGAAATTGCTCTCTTATCATTTGTGATTAGATCACCAAAATATATAAATGATAGGAGATCCATATGATTAGTTCCTGGATTGAGATGATATGAGACAGTATCAATCCACGAAGGTTTAATCATTAAATATCCATAGTCAGAGTATTATCGAGATTGGACATCGATAATGCGTAAAAGACTAGTATTACACTTGTGCGCGTTGTGAGGGCATAACGACATAGTTCTCATATATTTGGGTATATGATATTCATGCAAGTGTAGTAGGAGGTTGTGTTTTACCGATGGTACGGAAAACAGCTTCGCTCTGGATAGACCCCTCAGAATTCCATTGGTAGTATGACTATGTGTCTATGGAAGTCCGAATCAGGGTAGGTGTATTCGGTCTTAACCTGAGACTTGCACCGCTAATACTTGAGACAATCAATATATTTTGGTTTTAGGTCGTCCAGGGTTTTAACAAATTCTGTGTACGCCTCTACTGGGTATATTGAGAATCATAGTGTGTTGGGTGTGATGTCAAGACGGAAGTATCACTACAGTCATAGTGGAGATGATGGTCACGTAGGATACGGAACTGGTTCTCTTATGTACTGCAGTCATCGGGATAATATGACTAGGTCATGATTATCCGATTATTGAGATTAGTTACCAGAGATCCGATATGTGCTTCGTACGGGGCAGACACAATTCCAGCCTCATGCCTAGCACGTGACATCCGACACTGGATCGAAATACGCAATACTATGTATACTACGCCTGATATACATCGCATATTCCTGTAAGGATATTTCTGGAGAATTGGGTAGGCATGTCGCTTTGCTAGAAGCCAACCTTGTCTTGTAAATTGGTAAAAACGTAGTACTAGGTACGTACGTATTCGGATAGTCCGATAACCGGATTTACTGCCAACATATCCGGGGATCTCATGGGTCGCTTCCCGAAGATTCACTGATGACGTATGACTCGCACTTTAATTAATCTGGGACTAATTAGATGAGAGAGAAAATTAATCTGGGATTAATTACGGAGATATTTTATCTGGGATAAAATATCATATAAAGAGAATACGATTAATTTTGAATTAATCGATAAAATAATATATTCGATATATTATGCGAAATTGGATTTCGACGCGGAATTAAAATTAGATTTTAATTCGGGCGAACGAGTTAATTTAGAATTAATTCGTTAGCGACGTGAATAGTGATTTTGCTAGGCAAAATTATTTAATTACGTTGCAACGAAAATTTCGTTAATTTGGAATTAGCGAACCCGAGCCCGGGAGTGTTTGCGAGCGCATTCGCATTTGGAATTCGAGTGCGGCACGCAAGTCACATCAAGCGTCAAATCATTAGTCACATCAAGCGTCAAATCATTAGTCACTTTGAGTGATGTGACAACTTGTCACCCAATGGCTCTGACTTCAATATGTTTGTCATAAAATGTTCACAATTAGTATTAAAATCGGATTTTAGATACTGGATGTGGTACATAAATATGTACTGATGTGCAGAATCTATTATGAGCAGGATACTGACTTCAGTTGAGATTATCTGCGAATCAGAAACATGACAACAGTCGCTGTTTTAACCGTAGATACCTAAGTTTAGGAACTACCCTTTGGGTGTGTACTTAAATCAGGAAATTGTTAAAATGTAACTAGTTTGACTAGATACATTATCTCTATATCAGGGTTTAACCCGTTGCGGGTATACCTTTATATTCTAGAACACTAAAGTGTTTTATTATATAAAGATGATATTGAGATAAACACATTAGAAGTGAATAACAGTATTTATATTTTGAATATAAATAAATCTCAAACATATAATATGACAAACTAATAGCTCAAACTGATTTGATCAGAAGAAACTTAAATGTGGCATTGTTGTCTGGGACACAATTAAAAAAAGACTCGTATATCCACACTTTCAAAGAGTGGGTACTAGGACAGATTTGATTCCATTCAAATAAAGTCTACGAATCTAGTTTATTAGGCAAAGTGCCTAAAACACTTTTTACTTGGTAAAAGTGCAAAATGCCACCGATCTGTTAGCCCTAGTTCATAGTGAAGCAAGTGGGCTAATATCTAGCTAGGCTAGAGGTGGATGTGAATATTTCGTGACCTTTATGGAAGTGGCATCGCGTTATGGTTATGTGTTTCTTTTGAAACACAAATCAGAAACTTTTAGAGTTTCGACGCGAAATAGACAAACAGATCGGCTAAAGTATTAAATCGTCACGGTTAGACCATGATGAAAATACTTAAGCAATAAGTTTTTAAATACTTGAAAGAGTATAGTATTCTTTCAATGAGGACTCCTCCCGGAACACGTCAATCTGACGATGTGTCCGAACGGATAAACCGAATTTTGTTAGACATGATAAGGTTAATCATGAGTCGCTTTGAGCTACCATTTCCTTCAACGGATACGCATTAACAGTGCAGAACTTATTTTGAATAAGGTTCCATAAAAATCTGTTAGACATACTTCATATTAGATATGAACAGGAAAGAAACTGAGTTTTCTCATTCCTGAAGATTTAGGAATGCTGGGCATATGTTTGGATGATACCAAACTAAAACCCAATTCGGATAAGTGCCAAGTTGTAGGTTATCCTAGGGAAACCAAAGTATAGTACTTATACAACTCACTAGAGAACAATGTAATTGTTGCTCGCCATGCATTTTTCCTAAGAGGAATACCTATATGCAGTGGTAAGTGGGAGGAAAGTAAAACTCGATGAAAATCGGAGTAATACTATTCTAGGCACCGAGTCCTAATGGAACACAAATAGTTCATCAAGGATGAAACTATACCAATAATCTTCGAATACACAAGAACCGTGTAAGTCGGAGAGAGTCAGAAAACAACCTGGGTATGGGTTTCTGATCTCACCTCATAAAGATGTCAATCTTATTGAGGAATACCAACTGACTACGTATAAGGAAGTGATACAAGATATCGACTCCCTATTATGGCAAAATGCCATGAAATCCGAAATGGATTCCATGTATACCAACTATGTTTGGATACTAGTTAATGTATCGCAAGGCATTGTGCCCAATGGTACCATATAAGTCTTCAAGGAAGACATATATGGATGGCAACATACCAACGTATTAAGCTAGGCTTGTAGCGAAAAGGTATCGTTATCAACATTGTGTCGATTACGACGAAACCTTTTACATGTTGCCATGGTAAATCCATTTGGATAATGCTTGCTGATGCTGCATGTTTCATTCATGAAATATGGCAGGTGAACGGAAAATAGTTTTCCTTAAAAGGAAACCTTTTGGAGGATGTTTACAACAACCTGACGATTTTGTCGTACCAAAACTAGCAAACAAGGTTTGTAGGTTATTCGATCCATGTGTGGATTGAAGCAAGCATTGAGTTCTTGGAATAATCGTTTTGATGTAATCATAATGGTATATGATTTGATTCAAAACGGAAATGATTCTTGTGTATATAAGAAGGTTTGTGGGAGCGCACCGACAATGAATGTCCTATATAGTGATAACATATCATATCTTGGAAATGATATTCCCATAAAACAATCGGTGAAAGCTTGGCTTTCAAGAAAATTCTCCGTAGAATTCTTGGGAGAAACCACCTTTATTCTAGGAATAAAGATCTACTGGAATAGATCTAAAAGGTTGTTGATACTCTCCGAGGACTCATACATTGAAAAATATACGCGACCTAGTGTCTCATACGCTTTGAGCATATGGATTCAAAATTGGGCCAATCCAAGTGATAATCACAGGATTGATGTTAAGAACATCCTTTAGTATCTTAGACAAACTAAGGATGTTGTCTTATACTATGGAGAAGGAGAACTTGAAGTGACTGTGTTCACTGCTGCAAGTTTCATAACCGATATAAACGACTATAAGTCGTAACAAAGGTACTATAAAGTTTGAATAACGCAACAGTGAGCTGGAAATCTTCCAAGTAAGATACTGTTACCGAATAAACAACAAAAGTGGATTATTGCTGCAGCTGAGGCAGCAATAGAAGCCATTTGGGTCGATAATAAATCTAACAAGATTAGATATAGTTCTGTTAGCAGCTGAGCTAGGCTACAGCGCATGCTAAAGAATTAATGGTCTCATCAACGATCCAGATACATACTTCAATTATTCATCTGATCCGTTCGGATCATACATTGTGGCGATGTGATGATCGAATAAATCGCATCAGATGATAATCATGCAAATCCGCTGACGAAAGTCTTTTCTCAGTAATTTGAGCGAACAGTACATAGTTCGGGTGTAGGACACTCGAGTGACTGGCTATAGGCCAAGTGGGAGATTGTTGGACAGTTATGACCCATAGCTTCACTATTTGTACAGATCATGGTGTTGTTGTACAAATTAACTATGTGACAAATGAGATTGCTCTATTATCATTTGTGATTAGATCACCAAGATATATAAATGATATGAGGTCCATATGATTAGTTCCTGGATTGAGATGATATAAGACAGTATCAATCAACGAAGGTTTAATCATTAAATATCCATAGTTAGAGTATTATCGAGATTGTACATCGATAATGTGTAAAAGACTAGTATTACACTTGTGCGCGTTGTGATGGCATAACGGCATAATTATCATATATTTGGGTATAGGATACTCATGCAAGTGTAGTAGGAGGTTGTGTTTTACCGACGGTACGGAAAACAGCTTCGCTCTGGATAGACCCCTCAGAATTCCATTGGTAGTATGACTATATGTCTATGGAAGTCCGAATCAGGGTAGGTGTATTTGGTCTTAACCTGAGACTTGCACCGCTAATACTTGCGACAATCAATATACTTTGGTTTTAGGTCGTCCAGGGCTTTAACAGGTTCTGTGTACGCCTCTGTTGGGTATATTGAGAATCTTAGTGTGTCGGGTGTGATGTCAAGACGAAAGTATCACTCCAGTTATAGTGGAGATGATGGTCACGTAGGATACGGAACTGGTTCTCTTATGTACTGCAGTCATCGGGATAATATGACTAGGTCATGATTATCCGATTATAGAGACTAGTTACCAAAGATCCGATATGTGCTTCGTACGGGGCAGACACAATTCCAGCCCCAGGCCTAGCACGTGACATCCGATACTGGATCGAAATACGCAATACTATGTATACTACGCCTGATATAGATCGCATATTCCTGTAAGGATATTTCTGGAGAATTGGGTAGGCATGGCGCTTTGCTAGAAGCCAACCTTGTCTTGTAAATCGGTAAAAACGTAGTACTAGGTACGTACGTATTCGGATAGTCCGATAACCGGATTTACTGCCAACATATCCGGGGATCTCATGGGTCGCTTCTTGAAGATTCACCGATGACGTATGACTCGCACTTTAATTAATCTGGGATTAATTAGATGATAGAGAAAATTAATCTGGGATTAATTACGGAGATATTTTATCAGGGATAAAATATCATATAAAGAGAGAATACGATTTATTTGGAATTAATCGATAAAATAATATATTCGATATATTATGCGAAATTGGATTTCTACGCGGAATTAAAATTAGATTTTAATTCGGGCGAACCAGTTAATTTAGAATTAATTCGTTAGCGACGTGAATGGTGATTTTGCTAGGCATAATTATTTAATTACGTCGCAACGGAAAATTCGTTAATTTGGAATTAGCGAACCCGAGCCCGGGAGTGTTTGCGAGCGCATTCACATTTCGAATTCGAGTGCGGCACGCAAGTCACATCAAGCGTAAAATCATTAGTCACATCAAGCGTCAAATCATTAGTCACTTTGAGTGATGTGACAACTTGTCACTTGATTGATTGAGTGATGTGAATATTTGATGTGTGTGGTTGGAATGCATTTATTGCATTTTTTTGCCTCCAAATTTTGTGTTGACTTTTGGAAAGCTTTTACAAAATTTGGTATATATTTTTAATTGATTTTAGAAATCAATTTCAACAAACACAACACATAACACTCTCTCTCCTTTTCTCTTCCTCTCTCTCACGCCCACAAGGGGCTGGTTTTTCTTCTTCTGGTTTCAGCTCACTGCCGTGAGTCATGGAAAAGCAAATAGTGATTTTTCTGGTAAAAATCAAGAGTGCTAGCACACAATGGAGACATGCAAAGGTGATAAGGAAACCCATTTGTGAGCATGAAATTTCATCACAAAGCTTGGAGCTTGCATGGAGGAACATTGCCGATTCTTGGAGGACACCAAATAAGCTCACCGCCGAGAGCTCAAGGAGGGCAGAAATGGATTTTTGATCTTCACCGCATCGCCTCAACCGATCGATGTAAGTATTCCGCAACTTCCTCGATATATTCACATGATGTTTTATGCTTGATAATCGATCATCGGGACCTTAGAGATTTCCCAACAGGATATGATGACGAACAAAATGACAATCAATTTCGATGTGTTTCATACGTTCATGATAGACATCATTATGCGCTATATAAATGGCACTTTTGTTGTCACAGTAGAGAATGGTAGCATGGGATTGAGGAACACCCATGTCACCGAGAAGCCAGCGGAGCCAAATGATTTCTTGTGTAGCATCAGTAATCGCACGATATTCAGGCTCAGTACTGGAGCTAGAAACCATTGATTGTTTCTTACTACGCCAAGAAATAAGGGAGTCGCCTAAGAAGAGGCATAAACCAGTTGTAGATCATCGATCAGTGGGATCATCGGCCCAACTAGCATTAGAGTAGGCACGCAACTCAAGAGATGAATCAGCGGAAAAATGAAGACCATGAAATAACGTTCCCTTGATGTAGCGGAGTAAATGAAGAACAACATCATAGTGAGCAGAGCGGAGGGCAGATATAAACTGACTAAGAACATAAACTGCAAATGCAATATCAGGCCGAGTAACTGTTAAATAAACCAAGCTGCCAATAAGCTGACGGTAAAGAGTAACATCAGAAATAAGGGTACCTTCAGTGACATCAAGTTTAATTTGAGGATTCAGAGGGGTAGAAGTGGTCTTGCTATCAGTCAATCCCGCCCGAGCCAGTAAGTCAGAAGCGTACTTAGCCTGAGATAGATAATAGCGAGTCTGATCAGAGAGTACCTCAAGCCCAAGAAAGTAACTAAGATTGCCAAGGTCTTTCATCTCAAAATGTTGTTGAAAAGAGATCTTAAATTCAGAGATACCGTACGAATCATCCCCCGTGATAATCATATCATCCACATAGAGAAGAAGAAGAATAGAGCCATGATCAGTTTGATGAATAAAACGTGTCGAGTCATAGGCACTGGAAGTGAACCTAAGTGTATGAACAGTGGTGCTGAATTTATCAAACCATGCCCGATGAGCTTGTTTAAGACAATATAATGCCCGGTGAAGTTTACAAACCTTATTAGAAGGATGAGGGTAACCAGGTGGAGGTTTCATGTAAACCTCTTCAGATATGTCACCATTAAGAAAGGCATTCTTGATATCCATCTGAAACAAAGTCCACTGTCGAGAGGCGGCTACAGCAAGAAGACTGCGAACGGAAGTCAGACGAGCAACAAGAGCAAAGGTTTCTTCATAATCAATCCCATATTCCTGAGAAAATCCTTTGGCAACAAGACGAGCCTTATATCGTTCAATAGAGCCATCAAATTTTGTCTTGATTTTGTATATCCATTTACACCCAATCGCAGATTTTACCGGTTGAAGATCAACTCAGTCCCATGTATGAGATTTTTCAAGAGCATGCAATTCTTCAGTTATAGCTTGCTGCCAAATAGGGTTAGAACTAGCCTCAGAGTAAAAGTGAGGTTCATATTGAGTGAAAGTAGTAGAAAAACAATGAAAATCTCGAAGTTTGACAAAAATTTTTGTCACTCTAGTAGAACAACGAAGAGACGGATGATTGCTTGAAGAGGACACATGAGAGCTAGATGTGGTTGTGAGGGATCCGGCAAGTGATGCAGACGGTGGGAGATCAACTGTAGATGGATCATTTGAGGGAGGTACATCAGAGTCTTCATCGGGAAACAAATTAAGAGTGCTATCTGTAAAGAGGATACGAGGCAAGGAAGAGATAGAGTGAAATTTGGAAACAGAGGAAAACATGTGGTTTTCCCTAAAGGTGACATGATGAGAAATACGGAGGCGATTAGAGATGGGATCCCAACACATATACCATTTGTGTTCAATGTCATAACCTAAGAAACAACATAGTCGAGCCCGAGGTTCTACTTTAGAGTGTTCATGAGGCTGAAGAAGAACGAAACAAACACAACCAAAGACTTTTAAGAATATTGTAGTTGGGAGATGTTGTTGGGGTTTTAAGGGGGAATATTGGTAACGCAGCGGAATAGTGGAAAATCAAAATTTTCCGATTTCAAAGTTTTTCTCGGATTAATTAAATAAACTTATTTATTTAATTATCCAATTATCAAATTATGAAAAATTACACAAGAAATCAAATTTCTTGGTAATTACCGAATTACCCCAAAACTTTGTAAATTGATCATTTTAGTCCAAAAGTTGTCAAATACAATTTTGGATGATTCTAAATCATTTCTAAAATATTTTTCAACACATTTAATGCATCAAAATCAGATTTCACACAAATCCCCAATTTTTCTGAAATTGCCGAGAGCACCCCCAATTTTCAATTTTTTACAATTTGGTCCTTTTGTTAAAAAACAAGCCAAGATCAAATCCAATTAACCCAAAATTTTACATGCATCATATTCATACCATAATACATCACATATATGAAAAGCCCCAAATTTGGAGAAGGTTATGAATCCTAATTTTTCAATTTCATCAAATTGTCCAATTTTACCAAATCTTTAAAATCCAACACTTTAATCAATTCAATACTTCCCCAATCTAGCCTCACCACTTTGAAACAACTCTAGAACAATTCTAGGTCACCAAGGAGTGGCTTACCAACTCTAGAATGACAACTTCATTTTCTAAAAATCAAAAGTAAAGCTTTGAAACAATTTCAAGCTTACTTACATGCTTCAATCTTTCATCAAAGTTCAAAACCATATAAACACAAACTATAAGAGTAGAAATAACATCAAAGAATCACAAAATGAAGCTAAGCATATTAGAAACATTTTCTATGTTGAAGACTTTATTGAAAAACTTACAAAAACAAGATTTTTCCAAGCTTTCTTCTTTAGCCTCCAAGCCTTTTCTCTCAACTTCTTTTATGTTTATTTTGTATCAAATGAACTTGTTAAACCCTAAAAATGAAACAAAACAATATATACCTCCTCCAAAATAAGCCTTGGCCGAATTTTAGGGAGAAATAAATAAAATATCTAGATATTTTGCTTTTGTTTCATTTAATGGTTTATCAACTTGTTTTGCTTTTATCATTACACTTTAATGATTCTAAACAAGTCAACAATGACAACTTAAAAAATATAACACTTATATTTAATAAGTAATGGCTGAAAATTACAAATACTAAAGGAAAAATGATATTTTCAACTTTAACAATTAAAACAAATATCCAAGGAAGTCAAATTCAATTTGACAACCTTGTCCTTTAATGTAAAGTCAAACATTTACACTTATAATCATTTCCTAACTTTATCATTTGATGAGATATTTATATTTTAATTATATTAATCATTTAACAATTAAATAATTAAATAATTAATTAAATACAAATATCTTAAATATATGTATTATATTTACTTTAAATATTTCAAATACATATATTAATGATATATGTCAAATACCTTTATTTGACAATTTATTAATGTGTATTTAATAATATCATATATTAAATACAAATACACATTAATTAGGAAATGACGGTTCAACCCGTTCGCATGTATTTTTCGTTTAACGTTTAAACAATTTATAAATAATCAACATTATTCATAAAAGTTGCCCTAGTGCTTTACGAGTATATTTCATTAGTGAGACTCTCTAGATTCAGGTATATCCGTCACAAAATCCAATTTTATGTCCATAATTTACCCACCCGTAAATTATGACGACCACGGATAAACTAGCAGAATCATACAGGTCGAGGACATTGCATATGTATAATCCGTCCTTCACAGGTATCCGGATAATCCCAGAGATATAGATGTAAACGTCAAATCTCTATAGGTATTATCCCGTCAACGTATCTATTAGCAATCTCTAAATAACATTCGGAACTTACTTCCGAAGTTTACTGTGGCCGCAGATTTAACAGACTGCTAATTTTATATGGACTACCTATGCTCTGTACACAGAAATGACGGATCATATCTTGATACACACAGGATATCATGAGGATCGGTCCACACCCAACGAACAGACGGAGGTCGGATCTAAATAGATCAGTGACGTGACTGCCATCTAAGTGTGGAGGACGTCTCATACATCCACAGTGGTATCTCAAGTCGAAGGACCACCATGCTACTCAACCCGAGAAGATTCTTATTGACGTTGGTGTACCATTGATGAGCAGAAAATATATCAATATTTACCGCCCCTTTAACTTAATAATTTGTTTAGTTTCTCGGGTTTGATGAACGTTTTGATGTGTTTTAGTTTATTTTGCAGATAAAATAATATCGGGTCTCAATGAAATCATTTAGGACGAAATATGGGTCAAATAAGGGCAATTATTGGACTTGATATTTTAATTTTGAAGATTCGAAACTTGAAAGGGCGTTTTTGACAAAGTGCAGTTTTGGAAATTCCAATTTTACACATCTGTCGTATTTTGGGCATAACGTTTTACTCCGATATCGGATTGAGCTGATTCAAGTGCCAGATTAAAGAAGACTCAATGATCTACAACTTTTAAAGACAAAATATATTCGAATTCAGAAGATTTCATGACCTAAATTGATGAACCATCCAGAAGTGTGTTGTGTGTAATTATTAAAGTCATTTTCAATCATTTTCAAAGCAAAAAAAATAAATTAATAAATAAATAATAAAATTAACAAATCATCACCAAACATGATAAGCAATTAGTGGAGTAATTAATAATGAATTTGGTGGAGTAATTAGTGGAGAAATTAATAATGGATTTGGTGGAGAATTTGATGGATGATTTGATGGAGGCAAAATTTTGCCTATAAATACCAAGCCATTTCATTTGTAAAATTCATACTTTCTTCTAAGGAATTCCTTAAGAATACTAAGAAGATTGTATCTTGTTTGTTTATTTACAGCTTTCAGTAATTAATTTCCGCTTTCGCACTTTCTTTTCTTTACTCTTCAGTTTTTACTTTTACGCACAGTACTTTTCTTTCTTTAATTTTCAGTTTTTACTTTTCAGTAATTTACTTTTCAGCAATTTACTTTTCAGCAATTTACTTTTCAGCAATTTACTTTTCAGCAATTTACTTTTCAGCAATTTACTTTTCAGTAATTACTTTCAGCATTTACTTTCAGCATTTAATTTTCAGTATTTAATTCCAGCATTTACTTTTCAGCATTTACTTTTCAGTATTTAATTTTCAGTATTTAATTTTCAGTATTTAATTTTCAGTATTTTACTTTATGTCTTTTATTTTATTAAGTTTTTTTTACTACCCGTAAATATGTGTCGTAACTAAGCCAGTTATTTGGGGTTGTGATGAAATCCAATATCACCAGTTTATAAGGGGTTAAATTATAGTTTGGGTAATTTAAAGGTTTACTTATTAAGTCTTAAGCTTAATGCGTTTTGTTAATTGACCATTAATAAGATTGATGTGGTAAATCTAAAATAAACTTGACAAATGAATTTTAGGTTTCAACCTTAGACTTAATAGCCCACGATCTTCCTTGAGGATAGATAACCCTTTAATAGATTTCCTTACAGGATAGACATATACATGTAGGGCGGGGGTAGCCATAATTGGAAATTAAACTTAATGAATCCAGATAATTTGGTTGACATAGACATATGGTTCAATTGGGTTAAACTGGGTATTTGCGTCTGACCATCGACAGAGGCTTTTGCATAATTTAGTGTTCCAGGTTAGTAAACCGATTTATTACACAAACATAAAATAACCACTTCATCTTTAAAATGATATTGGAAGAAATAACAACCCTAGATAGTTTTTAATATTGAATTTTCTTAAAACCTACTTTCGAACAATTTTATTTACTTGTTTTTAAATTTAGAATCGTCACTATTTCAAATCAATCAAACAACCTGTTAGATACTAGTAATCATTTGACCTCATAAAATTAATAGATTAGATATTAAGTCCTCGTGGGATCGATATTTTTATACTACTTGAACGATACGTGTGCTTGCGTTATACGTGTGTGTTTACGCCGGTCAAGTTTTTGGCGCCGTTGCCGGGGACTTATTTATCTTTTACTATTAGTTTAGGGGTTAGATACGTTATTTGTATCTAATTTCTTTTTACTTATTGTTTTTTTTTCTTGTGTTTCAGGTTCTCAGAAACTACATGAGACGAACCAGAAGCTTTGAACTCCGACCGCTTGACTCAGAAATTGAAAAAACCATCAAACAGTTGATAAGGGAAAGGCGAGAAGTCCAAAAATCTTTGGTCAACATGGAACCTGAACCTTTGGAAGTTGCACCACCGATACCCATTCGAGACAGAACCAAATTGTACAAGGAAAAGGTAAGGAAAATACATGATGAGAAGTTAGTGCGCATACAACTGGAACCAATGCAGAAGGTACTGTTAAACAAATCAAGGGTGAAATTCTTCCCATGGAAGCCAAAATCATGGTGGTCAGGTCCATTTGTGATCACCAATGTTTTACAAGACAGAGTCGTTGAGATACATGATCCTGACTCCAATAAAACTTTCAAGGTTAAAAACAAGCGTGTTAAGCACTACTGGGGAGAATCATTTGAGCGACAAAAAGAAAGTGTAACAATTTCAGATCCAGCTTAACGTTCGAGAAGTCACGTCTAGCTGACGACTTTAATCTTAGCGCTCGCATGGAGGCAACCCATGCAATTTGTGTATATATTGTGATTTGGTGTGATTTAATTTTGTGTGTTTAGTTTTTGCAGATTAAGACATTTCACGATCGAAGAAGTTCTCGCAAATCTTCACAAGCAATTTCCTTCTCTCCCTAAAAAATCTCTGATAAAAGTCTACAAAGCTCGCTTGGAACGGATGAGACTACTGATGATCAAAGGTATTCCTACTGACATTCATTGGATTATTGAAGCACGGGTCCGATTGGCAGGTGAGTCTTCTGACTTTTTTATTTCACATCTGCCTGGTTTAGGAAGGAGCACCTATGCTAAAAAGAGAAGAGCCAAAAGAATGTGTGTTTGTTATAAATGTGCTCGTATGTTTTGTAATACTCGTTGTCGTTCTTTAGGAATGGTGTCTGATAACCGCGAAGATAAGATTAACTTCATTAGGGATGGCTTGAGTAAGGAGTCTTTGGATGACATATCTAAAACTCTTGAGACGCATCCCAGTGGATGTGTGTATCATGAGATTCGTGTGTTATACGCACAATTCCAAAAGGAAAGACAACTGTTAAGTCTCGGAAATCTGACTCAAAAAGACCCTGTTTGCCAATTTATAAGAAAATTGGATGGGAAGCTTGTCCCTGACACATAGACGTCAATCAAGGCGCTACTTTTCTTGTACATTTTATATCTCTTTGTCTTTTCCTGATAATTGTAATTTATTTTGTTGTTTTCTTTTATTTTCTCCGACAGGATCCAGACCTTTTTGACTATCACGATTCATTTTACTGTTTAACTAATAATTGTCATTTGAAAGGTACTAGTGCTATTATTTTACTCATTCTTTTCAGGTACTATAAATTCAACTCATCATTGCACTTTTGAAGACATCCAGAGTAAAACATGGAAGCCACTAAAAAAAGATGAGTTGAAAACATTTGTTTGTTTTGCGGTACTAGTGTTGATGTTAAACCACAATATGTAGCTGCAGCACAGGATTTGGGTCGAGTATTAGCTGCAAGGAATATGCACTTAGTATATGGCGGTAGCAATCTTGGACTTATGGGGATCGTTTCAAAGGCCGTACAGGAATGGGGTAGTAACGTTTTAGGAATCATCCCAAAACCCTTGGCAGAGGCAAATCTTATTGGATCATCAAACAGAGAGGAACTGATCGTGCCATGTATGTCTGAACGACTGGTAGAAATGATTAACCGTGCTGATGCTTTTATTGCTTTGCCAGGTGGCTTGGGCACATTGGAGGAATTTTTTATAGTGCTATCTTGGGCGAACTTGAACATACACCAGAAACCAATTGGGTTGTTTAACGTTGATGGATTTTATGATTTTCTTTGTGTGTTTTTTGATGATGCCCGAAGAAATGGGTTCGTGTCAAAACCTTTAAAAGAACTACTATTTACTGCCAAAACTGCTCCGGATCTAATAGACCAACTCCTAGCCTATGAACCACAAGTTGACCCTATCCTTTCAAAGATAAATTGGTTCGAGGACGATCGTGGTAAGAGGCGTCGGATTAATCTGGATCTTAACCTTTAACTTTTCGTGTAGAATTTCAGCTAACCAGGTACTATCTTCTAAACTCTTCTTCTATTATTTAAGACATTGGGGACAATGTCTCATTTAGGTTTGGGGGAGGGAATTAGTTGATCAGTACCTCTTTTTTAGTTTGTGTGTTGTTTTTAGTCCAAAATTTTTCGAAAATACAAACAAAATGAAAATTTTTCAAAAATTACAAAAATATTTTGTGTTTTTGTCTTTTTATTTTGACTAAAAGGGTGAAATTGGTAAGAGATGGCTGAGTAAGGAGTTTCCACTCCTGAGACGTATCTCAAGCCTATTTTCGAAATCAGTTAATTTTTGTTTATTTCCTTTTAAATTATTTAATTTGTAAATTCTCCAAAAAACGGACTAAAATGGATCTTCATATGTTCAGTTAGCAGATATTATCAACATACATAGAAACATACGGACATGAACTGTAATTGAAAAGTTTGTAATATTCAGTGCTCTAGTTAAATTGTAGGAAGCATCTCAAAAGGCAATGGAGTAAAAAAAAAAAATCTAAGATCCGAGTTATTAAGTCTGTAAGGGTGTTTTAACACCTAGTTCCCTAAAACCAACTGGTTTGGGAGTCACTGGCCCAAAGCTCGCTACATGGATCAAAGATGCTGCAAAAATATATATATATATCTCTGAAGTCTGAGTAATTAAGTCCGTAGGGGAGTCTTAACACCTGGTACCCTAAAGCCAACTGGTTTGGGAGCCACCGACCTAACACTCGTTACATAGATGGAAGATATTGTATATAAATAAAAAAATAAAAAAAATCAAAAAAAAAAAAAATCAAATCAGAAAAATCAGAAAAATTATTCAATTGCTGCAAAAAGATGTGAATTCTGATAAAACTTTAGGACAAAAATATTACTCTCTTATCAACTACACTTGTGACTGTTGTGGGAAAAAATGAGTTGATTAATATTTTGTCGACTGTGTATATGGAGAATGGTAAAAATAATCGGAGAATTTACTTATTCGGTAATTTAGAAAGAAACAAAACAACTAGTAACTTGGAGTAGAAGTTTCACATGATTAGTCACTAACTTCCTTTATTCTCTTTTCTCTTGTTTTTTTTACTTTTGTGTGCATTAGTTTTACTACCTTTTTACTTTTGTAAAATGTTTGTGGGTATCATTACTGTAAATCCTCACGAGACTACAACTCGTCCACTAGGGACACCTAGGGGTCTAAAGGCTTGTTGCATACGCTAAATGCAACCGTGATCCTTATGAAAGTGGCTTAGTTTAAATTTTTTTGTTGTTGTTTTGCTCGAGGACTAGCAAAATGTTAGGTTTAGGGGTGTGATGAGCAGAAAATATATCAATATTTACCGCCCATTTAACTTAATATTTTGTTTAGTTTCTCGGGTTTGATGAACGTTTTGATGTGTTTTAGTTTATTTTGCAGATAAAATAATATCGGGTCTCAATGAAATCATTTAGGATTAAATATGGGTCAAATAAGGGCAATTATTGGACTTGATATTTTAATTTTGAAGATTCGAAACTTGAAAGGGCATTTTTGACAAAGTGCAGTTTTGGAAATTCCAATTTTGCACATCTGTCGTATTTTGGGCATAACTTTTTACTCCGATATCGGATTGAGCTGATTCAAGTGCCAGATTAAAGAAAACCCAAAGATCTACAACTTTGAAAGATAAAATATATTCGAATTCGGAAGATTTCATGACCTAAATTGATGAAACATCCAAAAGTGTGTTGTGTGTAATTATTAAAGTCATTTTCAATCATTTTCATAGCAAAAAAATAAATAAATAAATAAATAATAAAATTATCAAATCATCACCAAACATGATAAGAAATTAGTGGAGTAATTAATAATGGATTTGGTGGAGTAATTAGTGGAGAAATTAATAATGGATTTGGTGGAGAATTTGATGGATGATTTGATGGAGGTAAAATTTTGCCTCTAAATACCAAGTCATTTCATTTGTAAAATTCATACTTTCTTCTAAGGAATTCCTTAAGAATATTAAGAAAATTGTATCCTGTTTGTTTATTTACAGCTTTCAGTAATTAATTTCCGCATTCGCACTTTCTTTTCTTTACTTTTCAGTTTTTACTTTCCGCAATTTACTTTTACGCACAGTACTTTTCTTTCTTTAATTTTAAGTTTTTACTTTTCAGTAATTTACTTTCAGCAATTTACTTTTCAGCAATTTACTTTTCAGCAATTTACATTTCAGTAATTTACTTTCAGCATTTACTTTTCAGCATTTAATTTTCAGTATTTAATTCCAGCATTTACTTTCAGCATTTACTTTTCAGTATTTAATTTTCAGTATTTAATTTTCAGTATTTTACTTTATGTCTTTTATTTTATTTAAGTTTTTTTTTACTACCCGTAAATATGTGTCGTAAATAAGCCAGTTATCTGGGGTTGTGATGAAATCCAATATCACCAGTTTATAAGGGGTTAAATTATAGTTTGGGTAATTTAAAGGTTTACTTATTAAGTCTTAAGCTTAATGCGTCTTGTTAATTGGCCACTAATAAGATTGATGTGGTAAATCTAAAATAAACTTGACAAATGAATTTTAGGTTTCTCTGCCTTAGACTTAATAGCCCACGATCTTCCTTGAGGATAGATAACCCTTTAATAGATTTCCTTACAAGATAGACATATACCTGTAGGGCGGGGGTAGCCATAATTGGAACTTAAACTTAATGAATCCAGATAATTTGGTTGACATAGACATATGGTTCAATTGGGTTAAACTGGGTATTTGCGTCTGACCATCGACATAGGCTTTTGCATAATTTAGTGTTCTAGGTTAGTAAACCGATTTATTACACAAACATAAAATAACCACTTCATCTTTAAAATGATATTGGAAGCAATCACAACCCTAGATAGTTTTTAATATTGAATTTTCTTAAAACCTACTTTCGAACAATTTTATTTACTTGTTTTTAAATTTAGAATCGTCACCATTTCAAATCAATCAAACAACATGTTAGATACTAGTAATCATTTGACCTCATAAAATTAATAGATTTGATATTAAGTCTTCGTGGGATCGATATTTTTATACTGCTTGAACGATACGTGCGCTTGCATTATACGTGTGTGTTTATGCCGGTCAACCATCCATTAAGAATCTTCAGTGAGTCATTCAGTGTTTATCTACTATAAACACCTACACGTCTATACGAGTCTCCCTAGACTCATAGTTCATTGGGATAAACCATCGGACCAAGTCTCGATATACGACATGTACTGGTCTCAACAGATTTGACTAACCGACCTGTGTTAGTGAATCTTGACCAGGAACTATATTTGATAATATACATTTAGCAGTGACACTTCCCAATGTCAATTACAAACTAGTTTTGTAACTGTGTACTGCATTATATATTATCGGGCCTTTGTCTAATATATACATATCACTAAACAACATAGTTTCAATCTAATCGTAATCAGATCGAATACATATATAAAAATAAGAGGTGCAACCATAAATAAGTAATATTATGGAAAATAGGATATTCGTATTCATGAATCAGACATAAATACGGTCCGAATTGGTGCTCTGAGCACCAACCCCAACAGATGTACCATGTAATTTTTCATAAGGGGATTGATTGGCTAGAACAGAAGACGAAAGGTGATTGATGGTGTAGACACTGATGAAGACAACTTCTCCCCAGAAACGTTCAGGACAAGAGGAAGAGATTAGAAGAGCACAAATTGTATCTAAAATATGCCTGTATTTACGTTCGGCTCTCCCATTCTGTTGAGATGTACCGAGACAAGAGCGGTGATATAGAGTCTCATTTTGGTTAAGAAAGTGTAGAAAATCAGAGTCTTTATATTCCATGGCATTGTCAGTGCGGAAAGTTTTAATGGGTCGATTGAATTGAGTCTTAACCATCTTCGCAAAGGTTTGGTAAATTGAGAAACGTTCAGAGCGATGTTTCATAAGATAGAGCCAAGTGTATCAAGAATAATCATCAATAAAAATCAAAAAATACTTTGAACCACCCATAGTAGGAGTAAGAGATGGACCCCAAATATTAGAATAGACCGGATCAAAATGTGAAGAGGAAATCAAAGTACCATTACTGAAAGATAATGCAGTTTGTTTGCCCAACTGACAAGGCATACAATCAAAATCTTTATTGGAAATATGACCTACATGACCACTAGATGCTAATAAACGTAATCGATTAAGAGTAAGATGGCCCAACCGAGAGTGCAACAGGCTGAGTGAGGTAATGGGTGAGGTAGAGGCGGTAGAGTAACATGGAGAAGGGTCTTGAGGAAGATGAAGACTGATGAACTCAAACAAACGACCTTTCTTATGGCCTATCCCAACCGTCCGACCGGTCCGCGGATCCTGCACAGAGCAACCAGAAGCAGTAAATAAGACATTAAGACCAATGTCACATAATTGACCGACATATAAAAGATTCAAAGCGAGTTTGGGTATAAGAAATGTGTTAGAGACAGAGAGATGGGGAAGAGAAATGTGACCCAGATGACTGGGGGTCATGAAAGAGCCATTAGCAGTTTGAATAGCAGAAAGATGTGATGGAGTAGATGTAGGGTAAAAGATACTTGAGTCGGAAGTCATGTGATTGCAATAAGCAGAATCGAAATACCAAGAGGTAGTACCTGAAATAGTAGAAGAAGCAGAGATGTTACCAAATTGAGAGGCTATAGATTGTAAAAGGGAGGCAAGATCCTGAATAGGCTGAGAAGGCTGAGACTGTTCAATGTCACCATGATCATCAGAAGCTGCAACAGAAAAAGATGGACGACCCTTGAAGGAGGGAGCAGTGTGGCGAGTAGGACAGTCGCGATCAAAATGGATAGGACCCATCATACGGCATATTCTACAACGGCATGTTGGACGTTTGAGGATCAAGTGCCCGGGCAACTTACAGTAAGAGCATGGCTTCACAGAGGAAGAATTGGAATGGAGTGTGGCAAGAACGGTCTCTGTATGCTGTATGCGGCCAGTAGAGTGACGAGTTTCTTCCGAAATAAGTTTATCAATGGCAGAGTCAAGAGTGGGTAGTGGAGTTTGATGAAGCAATGAGGCGCGAGTGGGTTCAAACTGAAGGGGTTTTATAGCAGAAATCCGGTAACGCAGCGAAACAGTGGAAAATCAAAATTTTCCGATTTCAAAACTTTTTCTCGGATAAATGAAATAACTTATTTATTTTATTATCCAATTATCAAATTATGAAATATTACACAACAAATCATATTTTTGTGTAATTACTGAATTACCAATAAACATTGCATTTTCTTCATTTTAATCTGAAATTATTCGAAACGATTTTGGATGATTCTAAATCATTTCAAATATGAATTTAACATGTCCTACACATTGAAATAAAAAATTGCAACAAAAATTCCCAAAATACTACACCAAGGCCGAGAGCCTCAACAAGGGGGGATAATGTGCATTTTGCACATTACATGTTCAAAACACATCAAGATGAAATCCAATCAACATAAGATTTTATAAGTATCATATACACATCTAAATACACAACATAAATGAAAAGCCCCAAATTTGGAAGTGGTCTTAAACCCTAATTTTTCAATTTCATCAAATTGGACAAATTAGACCAAATTGGTTAAACCCAATACTTCAATCATGTTTCTTCCATTCCAATCAAGCCTCACCACAATGAAACAAATATAGAACAAATCTAGGTCATTTAAGAGTGGGTCAATAACTCTAGATTGGCAACAAGTTTCTAAAAGCATCAAAAGAAATCTTACTAGCTCATTAGTAACATTCTATGATCTTTATACATGCATAACCTTATCATCAAACTTCCATCCAACAAAAACACTGATGAGTGGTAATTATATCACTATTTCCCACTCATTTAACTTAATATTTTGTATAGTGTCTTGAGTTTTGTGAATATTTTGATGTGTTTTGTGTTATTTTGTAGATAAATAAAGTTTCACGACTATCTAGAGGTGATTTGGGGCCAAAACAGTGAAAAACAGACAAAAAGGCAATTTGGTAATTTTTCGTGTCGCGATGCGCAAGCCTTCGGCGTCGCGACACCTAACATGTGCCATGAACTGCTAATGTGCGACGGGGGACACGTGTTAGAATTTGAAAAGTTTGACTTGCTAACGTGCGCCGTGCCACATGTCAACATCACAGCCGATCTGCTAACGTGTGCCGTACCACGTGTCATCATCATATGGTACCGATAATCACCATGGCCACATGTCGCCACATGTCAGCCACGTCATCATCCACATCAGCAGTAGACCGAGTCAACTCGCCACGTCAGCGCCACGTCATCATCAGCCAATCACAGCATGCCATGTGTCGCAATCTTACGGTGCCGACAATCAATTTCGCCACGTGTTGCCACGTCATCGCCACGTCATCACCACGTCAGCACAATTATTGAGTCAATTATCCACATCCCCACGTCATCAGATAAGAATCTGAAGTAGCCAACCAGAGCGCGACTCGTGGCGCGTCGTGATGCGAAACGCGTGTCGCGGCGCGCACACCTTACCGAGGCTTATTAATTCAGCTCAAGGTTTCAATTTCAGATGTACCTTTCTCTCTGAATTCTCTGATGTAAATAGGGATTTTTATATCTAGTTTACTTTAAATTTCAGTTTTGTAATTAATTTTAATTACGTTCTGTAATAATAATTTACTTTCTTTACTTTTTTAGTTTTTACTATTCAACATGAGCAGGTAACTTCCCACTGCTATGGTGAAAGGTAAAACTTTTATTACTGCTATTTAGATTAATTTCCATTAATTATAATATATTCACTACTTAAAATTTTATTTAACAAGGATACCGCTATATTGGTCGGTTGGTAATCAATTTGATGAGTGGTAAATGTATCACTATTTCCCACTCATTTAAATTAATATTTTGTATAGTTTCTTGAGTTTTGTGAATATTTTGATGTGTTTTGTGTTATTTTATAGATAAATAAAGTTTCAGGACATTCTGGAGGTGATTTGGAGCAAAACTGTGAAAATTGGAAAAAAAAGGGCATTTTTGTAAATTTTGCGCCTCGCGACACCCGAACCTTGCACGTCGCGACGCCTAATGTGCACCGAGAGCTGCTAACGTGCGCCGGTTCAATGGGTCAGAATTTGAGAAGTTTGACTTTGCTAACGTGAGCCGTGCCACGTGTCATCATCACAAGCGATCCGCTAACGTGCGCCGCGTGCCACGTGTCAAAAATTCAATGAGCAACGAGTCAAAAATTCAACGAGCCACGTGTCAAAAATTCAACGAGCCGAAATTTTTCAGCCGCCTTGCCACGTGTCAAAAATTCAACGAGATGAAATTTTTCAGCCGCCCTGCCACGTGTCAGATAAGATCCGAAGCAACCAATAAGATGCTGCCATGTCAGCGCGTCGTGATGCGCAAAGCTTGCACGGCGGGACGCGCGGGTCTTACTCGGGCCTATAAATTCGGTTCGAATTTTCAGTTTCAAATGTACCACTTCCTCTCAAATCTCTTATATAAATAGAGAGTTTTCTTCTTAGTTTCTTTTAATTTCAATTTTGTAGTTAATTTTAATTAAGTTCTGAAATAATAATAGTAATTCTATTATTTTTAATAGTAATTTTATTTTTACTTTTTACCATATGCGATGGTAACTTCTCCATGCTAAGGTGAAAAAGTAATTCTTTTACTATTGCTATTTAGATTTATCTCCCTTAAAATATAATATATAAACTATTAAAACCTGACTTAATGAGGATACCGCCATACTGGTCGGTTGGTTTATTTTTGTTCCGCCTTTATGGCTGGTTTATTAACAAATATTACCGCCTTAATGGCTGGTTGATCTTAATTTGACTTAATCAGGATACCGCCATACTGGACGGTTGGTTTAAAATATCACAAGTATATATATTACTATTTTATGGGAGATGTCTAAATAGTAAATAGTAGAAGTTAATTCCTTTTACATTAGCATTTTATTTATTTTTCTGCATTTACTTTTTAGTAATTTTTATTTTTTTTTACTTGTCATAACTATGTGTTATAACTAAGTTAGTTTTCTAGGTTGTGATGAAATCTAATATAACCGGTTTATAAGAGGTTATTTTATAATTTGAGTAATTTAAAGGTTTACTTATTAAGTCTTAAATGCTTATTGTTGTCTGATCACCAATAAGATTGATGTGGTAAATCTAAAATGAACTAGACATATGGATTTTAGGTTTCAACCTTTGACTTAATAGCCCACGATCTTCCTTGAGGATAGATAACCCTTTAATAGATTTCCTTACAGGATAGACATATACCTATTGGGCGGGGGTAGCCATAATTAGAACTTAAACTTAATGAATCCAGATAATTTGGTTGACATAGACATATGGTTCAATTGGATTAAACTGGGTATTTGAGTCTGACCATCGACATATGCTTTCACATAAATTCGTGTTCCAGGTTAGTAAACTGATTTATTACACAAACTTAAAATAATCACTTCATCTTTTTAAAGATATTACAATGATTCACAACCCTAGATCTTTGAGTCTTTTATTTTCCTTAGTATTTTCTTTTATCTTTTTATCTTTTTATCTATTTAGCAAATCTACAAATCAAATCATTCAAGCAATCAATTCCCTTCTCCCTCAATTAGATATTTGTAAATAAATAGTATCAACAATTAATAACAATAGTAGGAATTAAGTCCTCGTGGGATCGATAATTTTATACTACTTGAACGATACGTGCGCTTGCGTTATACGTGTGTGTTTACGCCGGTCACAATTATAAATTGATTTTAATCTGACTAAGCATGGATACCGCCTGGTTGGTCGGTTGGTAATTTCAGCATATATGGCTGGTTTATGGACTTAATTTGACTTAATTAGGTCACCGCCTATATGGATGGTTGGTAATATCACACAAGTTAATATATTATATTAAGGGAGATATCTAAAATAGTAGTAATAAAAGTAGATCCTCTAGCCCTAACATTTTCTTTTATTGTAATTTTCTTTATTTACTTTTCAACATTTTATTTATGTCTTTTACTTTTAAGTTTTTACTAGCCCTAGTTATGTGTCATAACTAAGTTAGTTATCTAGGGTTGTGATGAATTCTAATATCACCGGTTTATAAGGGGTTATTTTATAGTTTGGGTAATTTAAAGGTTTACTTATTAAGTCTTAAGCTTAATGCGTCTTGTTAATTGGCCACTAATAAGATTGATCTGGTAAATCTAAAATAAACTTGACAAAAGAATTTTAGGTTTCAGCCTTAGAATTAATAGCCCACGATCTTCCTTGAGGATAGATAACCCTTTAATAGATTTCCTTACAGGATAGACATATACATGTCGGGCGGGGGTAGCCATAATTGGAACTTAAACTTAATGAATCCAGGTAATTTGGTTGACATAGACATATGGTTCAACTGGGTTAAACTGGGTATTTGCGTCTGACCATCGATAGAGGCTTTCGCATGATTTCGTGTTCCAGGTTAGTAAACCGATATATTACACAAAAATGAAATAACCACTTCATCTTTAAAATGATATTGGAAGAAATCACAACCCTGGATAGTTTTATAAATTTGAATTTTCCTCAACCTACTTTTGCGCAATTTTATTTACTTATTTTTAAATTTAAAATCATCACCATTCCCAATCAATCAATCAACCTATTAGATACTAGTAATCATTTGACCTCATAAAATTAATAGATTTGGTATTAAGTACTCGTGGGATTGATACTTTTTATACTACTTGAACGATACGTGCGCTTGCGTTATACGCGTGTGATTACGCCTGTCAAATTTTTGACGCCGTTGCCAGGGACTTATTTATCTTTCACTATTAGTTTTGAGGTTAGATACATTTACTTGTATCTAATTCCTTTTTACTTATTGTTTTTGTTTTCTTGTGTTTCAGGTTCTCAGAAACTACATGAGTCGAACCAGAAGCTTTGAACTCCGATCGTTTGACCCGGAAATTGAAAGAACCATCAAACATTTGATAAGAGAAAGACGTGAAGGCCAATAAGTTTTAGTTAACATGGAACCTGAACCTTTGGAAGTTGCACCACCAATACCCATTCGAGACAGAATTATTCCGGTGGTAGACGGCTTCATTTCCTGTATTGTACTTCCTCATTTACCAGCAAATGCGTGTGACATCAAAACATGCTTTCATATGATTCAGCAGTCAGTGCTGTTTGGGGGAAAAACAACTGAAGATCCTAATACCCACATCAATAACTTTCTGGAAGTTTGCGGCACTTTCAATTACAACCGAGAAGCTGAAGAAGTAATGAGACTGCGGGTTTTTCCATACTCCTTGAAAGACAGAGCTAAAGCTTGGCTACATTCACTACCAGCAGGTTCCATCACAACTTGGAACACTTTAGCCACCAAATTTCTTGCAAAGTACTTTCCACCAGCCAGAACTAGAAAGTTGAGGAATGACATCACATCCTTTGTACAACAAGACTCGGAAACTCTCAACGAAGCTTGGGAAAGGTACAAAAATTTGCTCCGGAAATGTCCTCACCATGAGATTCCAAAATGGCTTCAAGTCCAAACTTTCTATAATGGACTTTCTGGACAAATGAGAACCACAATTGATGCTGCTGCTGGAGGAGCTTTAATGGCAAAAGGAGAAGATCAAGCCTGTGACCTAATCGAAGAACTGGCCACAACAATTTCTTGTGGCCAACAGAAAGGAGCATGATCCAAAGAATTGCAGGAATTTATGAAGTTGGAGCCAATACAGTAGTCAACGCCAAGCTGGATCAGATATGTAAATTCATGGAGACTCTCAGCACTCAAAGCAACATTGGAGCCACACGTTCACCATATGGAGGCGCACCAGAACCAAACCAACTTGAAGAGACGGTGAATTATGTCAACAATTTCAACAGACAGGGGAACAGTCCATATTCCAACACCTACAACCCATGGTGGATGAATCATCACAATTTTTCATGGAGCAACAATTCAGGGAAAAAGAATAATCCACCACCTGGATTCTAATAGTAGAACTATCCACCACCAGGATTTCAACAACAGAACAAAGGCCAGGAACATAAAAAAGAACCAGAAATGAAAGAATGGATTGCAGAGATGTTCAAAAAGCAACAAGCAGCATATGATGCTATATTTCAAAGCCAATATTCTTCCATCAAAGCATTGGAGAATCAAATTGGACAACTGACCAATGCTCAGAGTTACAGACCGCCAGTGAATCTTCCCAGCAACACAGAACCAAATCCAAGGAACATAGGGAATGAGCAGTGTCATGCCTGTAGGGGGTATTCGGGTCGTTCGCAGCGGAAGCGCGGGCTCAAGGTGCAAAACGTATTTCAAAACTTTTTCAAAATACCGAGTAAATTATTCAATATCTAATATGAATAATCTATTCGGATTCCACCCATAAACTAAAACATTACTCACATTTATGATCCGATCAAATGGAGTAATTATCCGACCATAAAAATTGCCGACCACATTAGGTCCGACCAGACGAGGACCGACCACATAAGTGCCGACCACATTAGGTCCGACCAGACGAGACCGACCACATAAATTCCGACCACATTAGGTCCGACCAGACGGGGACCGACCACCGACCACATTAAGTCCGACCAGACGAGACCGACCAGCCAGCCGACCACATTAAGTCCGACCAGACGAGGACCGACCACATAAGTGCCGACCACATTAGGTGTCCGACCAGACGAGGTCCGACCACAAAAGTGCCGACCACATTATGTCCGACCAGGGTCAAACAGACTAATATTTTCATGCATCATATACAAATCCAAATACTCAACATAAATGAAAAGCCAAAAATGGTACAAGGTCAAAAACTTGAAACCAATACTTAAATCAAGTTTCTAAAACACCATTCTTCCATCCAATCAAAGTCTCAACACAATGAAACAACTCAGATCAAATCTAGGTCATCTAAGAGTGGGTCAACAACTCTAGATTAGCAACTTGGTTTCCAAAACCTTAAAAGAAAGTTTATTACTACAATAGTTATACACTTCCTTCATTACACATGCTTCACACTTCACCAAAACTTCCATCAACAAAAACCACAAGGACAAAGAAAGAAACATCCTAAGAATGTCATATATTAAAGCCTAAAACCTAAGGAACAAATTCCTTACTAATAGCAAGTTCAAGAAACTTACTAAAAATCCAAGCTTTTGATTTTTGTCTTTCTTTTCTCAAGCTTCCTTTGTCTTTCTTCAATGGAGTTTTTATGTTTTGTAAAGTGTATTAGGTTATGAAATGAAGATGAAATGAAAACAATATATACTTGTAATAAATAACCCTTGGCCGAATTACAAGCATTTATTTTAACAATTTTTATTTCAATTTCATTTAACTAAAGTTTGGTCAACTTGATTAAATATCTAAAACACTTTATTAGATATTTATTTAGTCAACAATTGCAACTAACATCATTACTTAATTATCCTAACATAAGATATTTATATTTTAATTAATTTAATCATTTAACAATTAAATAATTAATTAATTAATCAAATACAAATATATTAAATATATGTACAATATTTACATTAAATATTAAAAACATATATTCATTTAGGAAATAAGTCAAATAACTCATTTTGACTATTAATTAATGTGTATTTAAATTAATCAAGTATTAAATGTAAATACACATAATTAAGCAAATGACTATCTAGTCACTTTAGCATGTATCTTGCGTTTAACCATTAAACGACTTTATAAATAATCAATATTATTTATTAATGTTGCTCTAGTGCTCTACGAGTATGTTTCATTATTGAGACTCTCTAGGTTCAGGTATATCCGTCACGAAATCAAATTCATGTCCATAATCTATCCACCCGTAGATTATGACGATCACGGATAATCTCGCTGAACCATACAGGTCGAGGTCATGGCAAATGTATAATTCCTCCGTCACAGGTATCCGGATAAATCCCAGAGATATAGATGTAAACGTCAAATCTCTATCGGGATTATCCAGTCGACTATTCTATTAGCAATCTCAAAAACAATGTTTAGAACTAGCTTCTAAACTTACCACGGGCCCATGGTTTTATCTGATTGCTAATCATATGGACTACCTATGCTCTGATACACAGAACTGACGGATCCTATCTTGATACACATAGGACACCTGATGATCTATCTACAACCAACGAACAGGCGGAGGTCTGATCTAATAGATCGGTGACGTGACTGCCGTCTAAGTGTAGAAGATGTCTCATGTGCCCACAATGGCATCTCAAGTCTAAGAAGAATCACAAGTGCTACTCAACCCAAGAAGATTCTTATTGACGCTGGTGTACCATCCATTAAGAATCTTCGGTGAGTCGTTCAGTGTTTATCCACTATAAACACCTACACGTCTATACTAGTCTCCAAGACTTATGGTTCATTGAGAAACCATTGGAATCATATATTCCAGTATACGACATGTACCGGTCTCAACGGGTTTACTATACTGACCAAGTAGTGTAAACCTTGACCAGGAACTATCTGAGAATGACAACGTCATGATACGACTCAATGTCCGTTGCGACGCTTTTGCAACTGTACCATGACTAATCATTCTAAGGTCATTACGTCTTTACCATAAGAAAGATTAGATTATATTATAGAAACTGCATATATTATTACTGATAATAACGTTTTACAGAAGTATTTAACAAAATACAACCGGGAATTGGCGCTCTGAGCACCAACCCCTACAAAATCTCCCACTTGCTCTAGTGCCAATATCGATTGTATCTAATACCCATCGACTCCACATGTTTATCAAATAACTTCGGAGGTATGGCCTTCGTCAGCGGGTCTGCTACGTTGTCTTCACTCGTACCTTGCACACGACAATATCCCCTCGCGACACGATCTCTCGAATGATGTGGTACTTGCGTTCCACATGCTTCGACTTCTGATGCGCCCTCGGTTCCTTTGCTTGCGCAATGGCTCCAGTATTATCACAGTATAACGGAATCGCATTCTCGATACTTGGGACAACTCCCAATTCTGTGATAAAGTTCTTTATCCACACAGCCTCTTTTGCAGCTTCAGAAGCTGCAATATATTCCGCCTCAGTGG
Source organism: Zanthoxylum bungeanum (assembly GCA_019454045.1). Taxonomy (NCBI): domain Eukaryota; kingdom Viridiplantae; phylum Streptophyta; class Magnoliopsida; order Sapindales; family Rutaceae; genus Zanthoxylum; species Zanthoxylum bungeanum. The sequence goes on from SKCR01015489.1 coordinate 173,415, forward strand.
TGGAATCAGCTGTCGATCCCTGTTTGGAACTCTTCCAACAAACTGCACCTCCGTTAAGGGTAAAGACAAATCCAGATGTAGACTTTCTATCATCGGGATCCGATTGGAAATCGGAGTCTGTATACCCATTAACCTGCAGTTCGTTCCTCCATATATAATCAACTTATCCTTAGTACCTTTAAGATACTTTAGGATATGTTAATGGCCATCCAATGGTCATTACCTGGATTGGACTGATATCGACTAGTTACGCTAACAGCGAAACTGATATCAGGCCTCGTACATAACATGGCATACATTATGCTACCCAAACACGAAGCATAAGGTTGGTTAGACATTCTAACCTTCTCATCTTCTGTTTGTGGACACATCTTCTTAGAAAGATGAATCCCATGTCTGAACGGTATGTTTGCTGTCTTACAGTTACCAAAGCTATACCGTTCCAAGATCTTATCTACGTACGTTGATTGGGATAACCCAATCACCTCCTTTGTCTATCTCTATAGAGTTTTATCCCTAAACATAGGAAGCTTCTCCCAGGTCCTTCATGGAGAAATTCTTACAGAGGTACGCTTTGACGCTTTGCAACATACCTAAATCATTCCCAATGATTAGGATGTCATCAACATATAGGACTAAAAATACGACCATGCTCCCACTGGCCTTCTGATACACACAGGATTCTTCCGAATTCTTGAGAAAACCAGACGATCTGATAATCTCATCGAATCGAAGATTCCAACTTCGTGAAGCTTGTTTAAGTCCATAAATGGACTTCTTAAGCTTACATACCATACCCGAGGTTTCGCTGGATGTGAAACCTTCCGGCTGTTCCATATAGATTTCTTCATCAAGAAATCCATTTAGAAAAGCCGTTTTGACATCCATTTGCCAAATCTCGTAGTCATGATACGCAGCTATAGAAAGCAAAATCCGGATAGACTTAAGCATTGCTACCGGCGAAAAAGTTTCATCGTAGTCGACGCCAGGTCGCTGCGTGTAACCTTTTGCTACCAGTCGGGCCTTGTAAGTTTCAACCTTACCGTCAGGCCCGCGCTTCCTCTTGTAAACCCATTTACAACCGATAGGAACAATTCCTTCGGGAAGCGGAATCAAGTCCCAAACTTGATTTTCATGCATTGAGTCAATCTCGGATTTCATGGCACTTTGCCATTTCACGGAGTCGATGTCCAACATCGATTCTCTATAGGTGAAAGGATCTGTCTCTTCAACTAAGAGAACATCCAGACTCTTTTCTCTGTATCAATACAAGCGTTCAGGAGGTCTAGATACCCTTTCCGACCTACGGAGTGTGTGTGTTGAAGGTCCTTCATCTACTTGAACTTCAGGTTCCTCCGTTGGTTCGTTGTTTTCAGGTTGGACTTCATCAAGCTCAACCTGTCTATGATCACCACCTTCTGACAAAAATTCTACTTCTAGAAATTTTGCGAAGCGAGCTACGAACACATTTCGATGCTCGGTATCATAGAACAGATATCCCCTCGTGTTCGAGGATATCCAACAAACCTAAACTTTTGCCCTCGAGGCGAAAGCTTACTTTGCTGAGTTACCCTGACATAGGCAGGACAACCCCAAACCTTAATATAATTAAGATTTGGTCTCCTACCTACCGAACCATATCTGATACGGTGTCGTAGGAACAGCCTTTGAAGGAATCTTATTCAAAAGATGTGCGGCTGTTAAGAGACAGTAGCCCCATAAGTAATAGGGCAAATCTGTGAAACTCAACATCGATCGGACCATATCCAATAAAGTCCGATTTCTCCTTTCAGATACACCATTGTGCTGTGGTGTACCTGGAGGAGTATATTGAGCGAGAATCCCATTCTCCTTCATATAATCCATGAACTCACCACTCATATATTCGCCGCCTCGATCTGATCGAAGGCATTTAATATATTTACCAGTTTGTTTTTCTACTTCATTTCGGAACTCTTTGAACTTTTCAAAGGTTTCCGATTTATGTCGCATCAAATACACATAACCGTACCGTGACAAATCATCGGTAAAGGTAACGAAGTACGAATAACCACTGTGAGCAGTTTGACTTAGTGGACCACATACATCAGAATGTACGAGTTCCAGTAAGTTAGTGGCGCGGTGTCCAACACCAGAAAATGGGGCTTTGGTCATCTTACCCTGAATACAGGATTCACAAGTTGGATAGGATTCAATGGTAAGATCTGATATCAAACCATTCCTAACCAATTGGGTAAGGCGTTTGACGCCAATGTGACCAAGTCTCATATGCCAAAGTTCAGTATTATTAATTACAGGTAAACTACGTTTATTAACTCCAGTATTTAATATATCTTTTGAAGTTTGCAATGTATAATGACCATGCTGGTTTGGACAACAAAGGATCTGAATATTATTTTTATCATATAAATACAAAGAACTATTCTTAATATTAATACAAAAGCCTTCTGTATCTAATACAAAAAGTGATATAATATTAGCGACACATCCCGGTACAAAATGACAGTCATATAACAAAAGTGTCCCATTCGGCAATGAGATCTCGCATACTCCCACTGCAACTGCATCCAAAGAGTCTCCACTCCCGAACCGCAACTGCATCTCTCCAGGCTTCAGTTTCCTACTTTCCTTCACACCTGCAACGAATTGCAAATGTGAATGGGACAAGCAGAATCTAAAATCCAGCTGGATGTAACGGCTTCACAAGCCAAAGATAAATCAATAACTGGAAAAATAAAAGTACCTGATGTAGAAGCTCTGTCTCTCCTCACTTGGGCAATGTAATCAGGACAGTTCCTTTTCCAGTGCCCAACTTTGCCGCAGTGGTGGCATTTGTCTTCAGAAGCCCTTTTGGGCTTTGCAATCTTCGCCTGTTGTTGAGGACCAAAAGCCTTCTTCTTCTTCTTGCCTTTCTTGTTCTTTCCCTTGGACCATCCTTGGGAAGAAGCCGAAAGAGAAGTAGTTCTAGGAGGGCGAGTCGGTACTCCCTTCTTAAGGTCCTCTTCTGCCGTGAGCAACATCCTATGTAGCTCCTGGTAGGTACAGACAGTCCCGTGCATGTTGAAGTACATCACGAACTGGCGAAATGAAGCTGGTAGTGAACCAAGAATGACACTCCTACCGAGAATGTCATTCAGGATGAGATTATGTTGCCTCAATTGATCGATCAAATCGATCATCTGAAGAACATGTGGGCTAACACTCTGCCCCTCATCCAGACGCGCATGGAACAGTTCCATGGCGACTTTGTGAACAATCACTTGTTCCTGGTTCTCAAACGATTGTCTCAATCGCGTCATCATACTATAGGAATCTAACATACCATAGTACTGTTGCTTGAGTTTCGGAGAAAGTGAACTAAGGATGTATGATTTAACCCTTAAATCATCATCCTTCCAAGTTTCAAAAACTTGGCGTTCCTCCTCCGAAGCATCCGCACCCACTGCAAGGGGCAACGGACCCTCAAGAACATAACCAACTTTTCGGAATCGAGGACAATCCTCAAATCCAATTCCCAGTCTGCAAAGTTCTCAGCGCCTTTCAGTTTGTTCGCATCAAGCATACGCGCAAACTGATTTGTGGATTGTGCCGCCATCGCCAATCTATCATATAGATCACGAAAAAACGGTTAGCAGAAATAAAGCAGTTTCATATAATATCAAAAGCATAAACTAGATCATGGATTTTTAATCTAATATGCCCCTCCCACTAAATCATGCAATACTGTAATCCCAAAACAGAATACAAATATTTAATAATTAAATTAAATACTAATAGTGAAAAGTGGATCCCGTGAATATATTTCGGCTCACAGCAGAGGCACGGTCTCGCCTACGTATATTCATCAGGTAGACAACTCATTTGTCAATCACTCAATAGTGACTCCTAAGTATCCGGTCCTGGCCGTTTCTCGTTGTCGCTGCGAAGGCAGGCCCACAAGGAGACGTACCAAGGTTAAACTCGTCAATGATAAACTCAAGTTACTTACGTAATCCTGACAGCTAGGGCACGTTCAGAATTCCGCTTTTACTTGAATTTACCTAGTATCTGATATACATCCGGTATAAATAAATCTTTATCGGCTACACCCTCACAGCAGAGGCACGTCTCGGATGTAGTCACAAAGAAGTATTCATAAACCGTATTGACAAGACGGGCCATATAACATGCATCAAATACATAATTACATTCAAACCTTATTAATTAGGGATTTTCCGCTAAGTGTCATACACCCTAAATCTAACCAATTTAGATCCTAATAAGCATGCATAAAGTCTAGAAAACATGATTAAACATTGATTCAATGAAGGCTAATCATATTAGGTGGCCTAGAATCAGACTCGCTCTGATACCATTTTGTAGGGGGTATTCGGGTCGTTCGCAGCGGAAGCGCGGGCTCAAGGTGCAAAACGTATTTCAAAATTTTTCAAAATACCGAGTAAATTATTCAATATCTAATATGAATAATCTATTCGGATTCCACCCATAAACTAAAACATTACTCACATTTATGATCCGATCAAATGGAGTAATTATCCGACCACAAAAATTGCCGACCACATTAGGTCCGACCAGACGAGGACCGACCACATAAGTGCCGACCACATTAGGTCCGACCAGACGAGACCGACCACATAAATTCCGACCACATTAGGTCCGACCAGACGGGGACCGACCAGCCGACCACATTAAGTCCGACCAGACGAGGACCGAACCAGCCGACCACATTAAGTCCGACCAGACGAGGACCGACCACATAAGTGCCGACCACATTAGGTCCGACCAGACGAGGTCCGACCACAAAAGTGCCGACCACATTATGTCCGACCAGGGTCAAACAGACTAATATTTTTCATGCATCATATACAAATCCAAATACTCAAATAAATGAAAAGCCAAAAATGGTACAAGGTCAAAAACTTGAAACCAATACTTAAATCAAGTTTCTAAAACACCATTTCTTCCATCCAATCAAAGTCTCAACACAATGAAACAACTCAAGATCAAATCTAGGTCATCTAAGAGTGGGTCAACAACTCTAGATTAGCAACTTGGTTTCCAAAACCTTAAAAGAAAGTTTATTATTACAATAGTTATACACTTCCTTCATTACACATGCTTCACACTTCACCAAAACTTCCATCAACAAAAACCACAAGGAACAAAGAAAGAAACATCCTAAGAATGTCATATATTAAAGCCTAAAACCTAAGGAACAAATTCCTTACTAATAGCAAGTTCAAGAAACTTACTAAAAATCCAAGCTTTTTGATTTTTGTCTTTCTTTTCTCAAGCTTCCTTTGTCTTTCTTCAATGGAGTTTTTATGTTTTGTAAAGTGTATTAGGTTATGAAATGAAGATGAAATGAAAACAAATATAACTTGTAATAAATAACCCTTGGCCGAAATTACAAGCATTTATTTTACAATTTTTCATTTCAATTTCATAACTAAAGTTTGGTCAACTTGATTAAATATCTAAACACAACTTTATTAGATATTTATTTAGTCAACAATTGCAACTAACATCATTAACTTTAATTATCCTAACATAAGATATTATATTTTAATTAATTTAATCATTTAACAATTAAATAATTAATTAATTAATCAAATACAAATATATTAAATATATGTACAATATTTACATTAAATATTAAAAACATATATTCATTTAGGAAATAAGTCAAATAACTCATTTTGACTATTAATTAATGTGTATTAAATTAATCAAGTATTAAATGTAAATACACAATAATTAAGCAAATGACTATCTAGTCACTTTAGCATGTATCTTGCGTTTAACCATTAAACGACTTTATAAATAATCAATATTATTTATTAATGTTGCTCTAGTGCTCTACGAGTATGTTTCATTATTGAGACTCTCTAGGTTCAGGTATATCCGTCACGAAATCAAATTTCATGTCCATAATCTATCCACCCGTAGATTATGACGATCACGGATAATCTCGCTGAACCATACAGGTCGAGGTCATCGCAAATGTATAATTCCTCCGTCACAGGTATCCGGATAAATCCCAGAGATATAGATGTAAACGTCAAATCTCTATCGGGACTATCCAGTCGACTATTCTATTAGCAATCTCAAAAACAATGTTTAGAACTAGCTTCTAAACTTACCACGGGCACCATGGTTTTATCTGATTGCTAATCATATGGACTACCTATGCTCTGATACACAGAACTGACGGATCCTATCTTGATACACATAGGACACCCTGAGGATCTATCTACACCCAATGAACATGCGGAGGTCTGATCTAAATAGATCGGTGACGTGACTGCCGTCTAAGTGTAGAAGATGTCTCATGTGCCCACAATGGCATCTCAAGTCTAAGAATCACAAGTGCTACTCAACCCAAGAAGATTCTTATTGACGCTGGTGTACCATCCATTAAGAATCTTTGGTGAGTCGTTCAGTGTTTATCCACTATAAACACCTACACGTCTATACTAGTCTCCAAGACTTATGGTTCATTGAGAACCATTGGAATCATATATTCCAGTATACGACATGTACCGGTCTCAACGGGTTTACTATACTGACCAAGTAGTGTAAACCTTGACCAGGAACTATCTGAGAATGACAACGTCATGATACGACTCAATGTCCGTTGTGACGCTTTTGCAACTGTACCATGACTAATCATTCTAGGGTCATTACGTCTTTACCATATATAAAGATTAGATTATATTATAGAAACTGCATATATTATTACTGATAATAACGTTTTTACAGAAGTATTTAACAAAAATACAACCGGGAATTGGCGCTCTGAGCACCAACCCCTACAAAATATCCCACTTGCTCTAGTGCCAATATCGATTGTATCTAATACCCATCGACTCCACATGTTTATCAAATAACTTCGGAGGTATGGCCTTCGTCAGCGGGTCTGCTACGTTGTCTTCACTCGGTACCTTGCACACGATAATATCCCCTCGCGACACGATCTCTCGAATGATGTGGTACTTGCGTTCCACATGCTTCGACTTCTGATGCGCCCTCGGTTCCTTTGCTTGCGCAATGGCTCCAGTATTATCACAGTATAACGGAATCGCATTCTCGATACTTGGGACAACTCCCAATTCTGTGATAAAATCTTTATCCACACAGCCTCTTTTGCAGCTTCAGAAGCTGCAATATATTCCGCCTCAGTGGTGGAATCAGCTGTCGATCCCTGTTTGGAACTCTTCCAACAAACTGCACCTCCGTTAAGGGTAAAGACAAATCCAGATGTAGACTTTCTATCATCGGGATCCGATTGGAAATCGGAGTCTGTATACCCATTAACCTGCAGTTCGTTTCCCTCCATATATAATCAACTTATCCTTAGTACCTTTAAGATACTTTAGGATATGTTTAATGGCCATCCAATGGTCATTACCTGGATTGGACTGATATCGACTGGTTACGCTAACAGCGAAACTGATATCAGGCCTCGTACATAACATGGCATACATTATGCTACCCAAACACGAAGCATAAGGTTGGTTAGACATTCTAACCTTCTCATCTTCTGTTTGTGGACACATCTTCTTAGAAAGATGAATCCCATGTCTGAACGGTATGTTTGCTGTCTTACAGTTACCAAAGCTATACCGTTCCAAGATCTTATCTACGTACGTTGATTGGGATAACCCAATCAGCCTCCTTTGTCTATCTCTATAGAGTTTTATCCCTAAAACATAGGAAGCTTCTCCCAGGTCCTTCATGGAGAAATTCTTACAGAGGTACGCTTTGACGCTTTGCAACATACCTAAATCATTCCCAATGATTAGGATGTCATCACATATAGGACTAAAAATACGACCATGCTCCCACTGGCCTTCTGATACACACAGGATTCTTCCGAATTCTTAGAAAACCAGACGATCTGATAATCTCGTCGAATCGAAGATTCCAACTTCGTGAAGCTTGTTTAAGTCCATAAATGGACTTCTTAAGCTTACATACCATACCCGAGGTTTCGCTGGATGTGAAACCTTCCGGCTGTTCCATATAGATTTCTTCATCAAGAAATCCATTTAGAAAAGCCGTTTTGACATCCATTTGCCAAATCTCGTAGTCATGATACGCAGCTATAGAAAGCAAAATCCGGATAGACTTAAGCATTGCTACCGGCGAAAAAGTTTCATCGTAGTCGACGCCAGGTCGCTGCGTGTAACCTTTTGCTACCAGTCGGGCCTTGTAAGTTTCAACCTTACCGTCAGGCCCGCGCTTCCTCTTGTAAACCCATTTACAACCGATAGGAACAATTCCTTCGGGAAGCGGAATCGAGTCCCAAACTTGATTTTCATGCATTGAGTCAATCTCGGATTTCATGGCACTTTGCCATTTCACAGAGTCGATGTCCAACATCGATTCTCTATAGGTGAAAGGATCTGTCTCTTCAACTAAGAGAACATCCAGACTCTTTTCTTGTATCAAATACAAGCGTTCAGGAGGTCTAGATACCCTTTCCGACCTACGGAGTGTGTGTGTTGAAGGTCCTTCATCTACTTGAACTTCAGGTTCCTCCGTTGGTTCGTTGTTTTCAGGTTGGACTTCATCAAGCTCAACCTGTCTATGATCACCACCTTCTGACAAAAATTCTACTTCTAGAAATTTTGCGAAGCGAGCTACGAACACATTTCGATGCTCGGTATCATAGAACAGATATCCCCTCGTGTTCGAGGGATATCCAACAAACCTAAACTTTTGCCCTCGAGGCGAAAGCTTACTTGCTGAGTTACCCTGACATAGGCAGGACAACCCCAAACCTTAATATAATTAAGATTTGGTCTCCTACCGAACCATATCTGATACGGTGTCGTAGGAACAGCCTTTGAAGGAATCTTATTCAAAAGATGTGCGGCTGTTAAGAGACAGTAGCCCCATAAGTAATAGGGCAAATCTGTGAACTCAACATCGATCGGACCATATCCAATAAAGTCCGATTTCTCCTTTCAGATACACCATTGTGCTGTGGTGTACCTGGAGGAGTAATTGAGCGAGAATCCCATTCTCCTTCATATAATCCATGAACTCACCACTCATATATTCGCCGCCTCGATCTGATCGAAGGCATTTAATATATTTACCAGTTTGTTTTTCTACTTCATTTCGGAACTCTTTGAACTTTTCAAAGGTTTCCGATTTATGTCGCATCAAATACACATTACCGTACCATGACAAATCATCGGTAAAGGTAACGAAGTACGAATAACCACTGTGAGCAGTTTGACTTAGTGGACCACATACATCAGAATGTACTAGTTCCAGTAAGTTAGTGGCGCGGTGTCCAACACCAGAAAATGGGGCTTTGGTCATCTTACCCTGAATACAGGATTCACAAGTTGGATAGGATTCAATGGTAAGATCTGATATCAAACCATTCCTAACCAATTGGGTAAGGCGTTTGACGCCAATGTGACCAAGTCTCATATGCCAAAGTTCAGTATTATTAATTACAGGTAAACTACGTTTATTAACTCCAGTATTTAATATATCTTTTGAAGCTTGCAATGTATAATGACCATGCTGGTTTGGACAACAAAGGATCTGAATATTATTTTTATCATATAAATACAAAGAACTATTCTTAATATTAATACAAAAGCCTTCTGTATCTAATACAAAAAGTGATATAATATTAGCGACACATCCCGGTACAAAATGACAGTCATATAACAAAAGTGTCCCATTCGGCAATGAGATCTCGCATACTCCCACTGCAACTGCATCCAAAGAGTCTCCACTCCCGAACCGCAACTGCATCTCTCCAGGCTTCAGTTTCCTACTTTCCTTCAGCACCTGCAACGAATTGCAAATGTGAATGGGACAAGCAGAATCTAAAATCCAGCTGGATGTAACGGCTTCACAAGCCAAAGATAAATCAATAACTGGAAAAATAAAAGTACCTGATGTAGAAGCTTTGTCTCTCCTCACTTGGGCAATGTAATCAGGACAGTTCCTTTTCCAGTGCCCACTTTGCCGCAGTGGTGGCATTTGTCTTCAGAAGCCCTTTTGGGCTTTGCAATCTTCGCCTGTTGTTGAGGACCAAAAGCCTTCTTCTTCTCTTGCCTTTCTTGTTCTTTCCTTGGACCATCATTGGGAAGAAGCCGAAAGAGAAGTAGTTCTAGGAGGGCGAGTCGGTACTCCTTCTTAAGGTCCTCTTCTGCCGTGAGCAACATCCTATGTAGCTCCTGGTAGGTACAGACAATCCCGTGCATGTTGAAGTACATCACGAACTGGCGAAATGAAGCTGATAGTGAACCAAGAATGACACTCCTACCGAGAATGTCATTCAGGATGAGATTATGTTGCCTCAATTGATCGATCAAATCGATCATCTGAAGAACATGTGGGCTAACACTCTGCCCCTCATCCAGACGCGCATGGAACAGTTCCATGGCGACTTTGTGAACAATCACTTGTTCCTGGTTCTCAAACGATTGTCTCAATCGCGTCATCATACTATAGGAATCTAACATACCATAGTACTGTTGCTTGAGTTTCGGAGAAAGTGAACTAATGATGTATGATTTAACCCTTAAATCATCATCCTTCCAAGTTTCAAAAACTTGGAGTTCCTCCTCCGAAGCATCCGCACCCACTGCAAGGGGCAACGGACCCTCAAGAACATAACCTAACTTTTCGGAATCGAGGACAATTCTCAAATCCAATTCCCAGTCTGCAAAGTTCTCAGCGCCTTTCAGTTTGTTCGCATCAAGCATACGCGCAAACTGATTTGTGGATTGTCCCGCCATCGCCAATCTATCATATAGATCACGAAAAAACGTTAGCAGAAATAAAGCAGTTTCATATAATATCAAAAGCATAAACTAGATCATGGATTTTTAATCTAATATGCCCCTCCCACTAAATCATGCATTACTGTAATCCCAAAACAGAATACAATATTTAATAATTAAATTAAATACTAATAGTGAAAAGTGGATCCCGTGAATATATTTCGGCTCACAGCAGAGGCACGGTCTCGCCTACGTATATTCATCAGGTAGACAACTCATTTGTCAATCACTCAATAGTGACTCCTAAGTATCCGGTCCTGGCCGTTTCTCGTTGTCGCTGCGAAGGCAGGCCCACAAGGAGACGTACCAAGGTTAAACTCGTCAATGGTAAACTCAAGTTACTTACGTAATCCTGACAGCTAGGGCACGTTCAGAATTCCGCTTTTACTTGAATTTGCCTAGTATCTGATATACATCCGGTATAAATAAATCTTTATCGGCTACACCCTCACAGCAGAGGCACGGTCTCGGATGTAGTCACAAAGAAGTATTCATAAACCGTATTGACAAGACGGACCATATAACATGCATCAAATACATAATTACATTCAAACCTTATTAATTAGAGATTTTCCGCTAAGTGTCATACACCCTAAATCTAACCAATTTAGATCCTAATAAGCATGCATAAAGTCTAGAAAACATGATTAAACATTGATTCAATGAAGGCTAATCATATTAGGTGGCCTAGAATCAGACTTGCTCTGATACCATTTTGTAGGGGGTATTCGGGTCGTTCGCAGCGGAAGCACGGGCTCAAGGTGCAAAACGTATTTCAAAACTTTTTCAAAATACCGAGTAAATTATTCAATATCTAATATGAATAATCTATTCGGATTCCACCCATAAACTAAAACATTACTCACATTTATGATCCGATCAAATGGAGTAATTATCCGACCACAAAAATTGCCGACCACATTAGGTCCGACCAGACGAGGACCGACCACATAAGTGCCGACCACATTAGGTCCGACCAGACGAGGACCGACCACATAAATTCCGACCACATTAGGTCCGACCAGACGAGGACCGACCAGCCGACCACATTAAGTCCGACCAGACGAGGACCGACCAGCCTACCACATTAAGTCCGACCAGACGAGGACCGACCACATAAGTGCCGACCACATTAGGTCCGACCAGACGAGGTCCGACCACAAAAGTGCCGACCACATTATGTCCGACCAGGGTCAAACAGACTAATATTTTCATGCATCATATACAAATCCAAATACTCAACATAATGAAAAGCCAAAAATGGTACAAGGTCAAAAACTTGAAACCAATACTAAATCAAGTTTCTAAAACACCATTCTTCCATCCAATCAAAGTCTCAACACAATGAAACAACTCAAGATCAAATCTAGGTCATCTAAGAGTGGGTCAACAACTCTAGATTAGCAACTTGGTTTCCAAAACCTTAAAAGAAAGTTTATTACTACAATAGTTATACACTTCCTTCATTACACATGCTTCACACTTCACCAAAACTTCCATAAACAAAAACCACAAGGAACAAAGAAAGAACATCCTAAGAATGTCATATATTAAAGCCTAGAACCAAAGGAACAAATTCCTTACTAATAGCAAGTTCAAGAAACTTACTAAAAATCCAAGCTTTTTGATTTTTGTCTTTCTTTTCTCAAGCTTCCTTTGTCTTTCTTCAATGGAGTTTTTATGTTTTGTAAAGTGTATTAGGTTATGAAATGAAGATGAAATGAAAACAATATATACTTGTAATAAATAACCCTTGGCCGAAATTACAAGCATTTATTTTACAATTTTTCATTTCAATTTCATTTAACTAAAGTTTGGTCAACTTGATTAAATATCTAAAAACAACTTTATTAGATATTTATTTAAGTCAACAATTGCAACTAACATCATTAACTTTAATTATCCTAACATAAGATATTTATATTTTAATTAATTTAATCATTTAACAATTAAATAATTAATTAATTAATCAAATAAAAATATATTAAATATATGTACAATATTTACATTAAATATTAAAACATAATATTCATTTAGGAAATAAGTCAAATAACTCATTTTGACTATTAATTAATGTGTATTTAAATTAATCAAGTATTAAATGTAAATACACAATAATTAAGCAAATGACTATCTAGTCTCTTTAGCATGTATCTTGCGTTTAACCATTAAACGACTTTATAAATAATCAATATTATTTATTAATGTTGCTCTAGTGCTCTACGAGTATGTTTCATTATTGAGACTCTCTAGGTTCAGGTATATCCGTCACGAAATCAAATTTCATGTCCATAATCTATCCACCCGTAGATTATGACGATCACGGATAATCTCGCTGAACCATACAGGTCGAGGTCATCGCAAATGTATAATTCCTCCGTCACAGGTATCCGGATAAATCCCAGAGATATAGATGTAAACGTCAAATCTCTATCGGGACTATCCAGTCGACTATTCTATTAGCAATCTCAAAAAGAATGTTTAGAACTAGCTTCTAAACTTACCACGGGCCCATGGTTTTATCTGATTGCTAATCATATGGACTACCTATGCTCTGATACACAGAACTGACGGATCCTATCTTGATACACATAGGACACCCTGATGATCTATCTACACCCAACGAACATGCGGAGGTCTGATCTAAATAGATCGGTGACGTGACTGCCGTCTAAGTGTAGAAGATGTCTCATGTGCCCACAATGGCATCTCAAGTCTAAGAATCACAAGTGCTACTCAACCCAAGAAGATTCTTATTGACGCTGGTGTACCATCCATTAAGAATCTTTGGTGAGTCGTTCAGTGTTTATCCACTATAAACACCTACACGTCTATACTAGTCTCCAAGACTTATGGTTCATTGAGAAACCATTGGAATCATATATTCCAGTATACGACATGTACCGGTCTCAACGGGTTTACTATACTGACCAAGTAGTGTAAACCTTGACCAGGAACTATCTGAGAATGATAACGTCATGATACGACTCAATGTCCGTTGCGACGCTTTTGCAACTGTACCATGACTAATCATTCTAAGGTCATTACGTCTTTACCATATTAAAGATTAGATTATATTATAGAAACTGCATATATTATTACTGATAATAACGTTTTACAGAAGTATTTAACAAAAATACAACCGGGAATTGGCGCTCTGAGCACCAACCCCTACAATGCCATCATGTTAAAAAGTGGTTCTGAATTCAACAAAGATGTTGGAGCCAAAACAATTGCTGAGGAAGTTCCAAAAGAAACAAAGCAACAGATGGAGGAAAAAGAAGCAAAGGAAAAAGAACAGATCACTCCACCTCCACTTTTTCCTCAGCGTCTTCAGAAAAACAAACTGGACAAGCAGTTTGCTCATTTCCTGGAGGTGTTCAAAAAGCTGCACATCAATATTCCATTTGCAGAAGCCTTGGAACAAATGCCCAGCTATGTAAAATTCATGAAAGATATTCTTTCACGAAAATGGAGATTGGGAGATTACGAGACAGTAGCATTGACAGAAGAATGCAGCGCCATCATTCAGAGGAAGCTTCCCCCCAAAGTTGAAAGATCCTGGCAGTTTCACCATTTCTTGCATCATAGGAGAACATAACTTTGGTAGGGCTTTATGTGATTTAGGTGCGAGTGTTAACTTGCCTTTTTCTATTTTCAGGAAACTGTAGATTGGAGAAACAATGCCCACTTCAGTCTCTCTGCAACTTGCTAATAGAACACTAGTATTTCCGATAGGTGTAATTGAAGACGTGCTGGTCAAAGTTGACAAATTCATTTACCCAGCAGATTTTATTATCCTCGATATGGAGGAAGATGAAGATGTGTCGATAATACTCGGAAGACCATTCTTGGCTACAGGTCGAACCATTATTGATGTACAGAAAGGAGAACTAACCATGATGGTACATGACGAAGAAGTAACATTCAATGTTTTCAAGGCCATGAATTTCACAGATGATGAAAAGAATGAGGAATGTTTCAGACTTGATGTGATACACAGTACCATTCAGAACTCCAATGCAATGCAAAGTTCTACTAACAAACTTAAAACATGTCAATTGCCTGTGGAGCCTGAAGATAAAGCGTCTTTTGCACTGAAAAAGCCAATTCTTGCACTACAAGCAACAAAAGATAAAAAGTTCCACCAGCTCAACGAATTGGAGGAATTTCACAATCAGCATATTGAGGATGCCAAATTGAACAAAGAAAAGGCAAGGAAAAGACATTATGGGAAGTTAGTGCGCATATAACTGGAACCAGGGCAGAAGGTACTGTTAAACAAATCAAGGGTGAAATTCTTCCCATGGAAGCCAAAATCACGGTGGTCAGGTCCATTTGTGATCACTAAGGTTTTACCAGACAGAGCCGTTGAGATACATGATCCCGACTCCATAAAACATTCAAGGTTAAAAATAAGCTTGTTAAGCACTACTGGGGAGAATCATTTGAGCGACAAAAAGAAAGTGTCACACTTTCAGATCCAGCCTAACGTTCGAGAAGTCACGTCTAGCTGACGACGTTAAACTTAGCGCTCGCAGAGAGGAAACCCATGTAATTTGTGTATATATTGTTATTTGGTGTGTTTTATTTTTGTGTGTTTAATTTTTGCAGGATAAGTCATTTCAGGATGGAAGAATTTCTCGCAAATATTCACAATAAATTTCCTTCTCTCCCTAACAAATCTCTGATGAAAGTCTACAAAGCTCGCTTGGAATGGATGAGACTACTGATGATCAAAGTTATTCCAACTGATATTCATTGGATTATTGAAGCACGGGTTCGATTGGCAGGTGAGTCTTCTGACTCTTTTATTTCACATCTGTATGGTTTTGGAAGAAACAACTATGCAAAGAAATGTAGAGCTAAGCAAATGGGTGTTTGTTACAAATGTGCACGCTGGAATTGCAATACTCGTTGTCGTTCTTTAGGAATGGTGTCTAAAAATCGCGAAGATAAAATTAAATTCATTAGGGATGGCTTGAGTAATGAGTCTTTAGATGATATATCTGTTAGACAATTATGACCCATAGCGTCACTGTTTGTAAAAGACATTGTGTTTTTGTACAAAATTAACTATGTTGTAATGAAATTACCTTTTACCATTTTGTAATTTATTTACTTTGATATATAAATGGTAAAAGTCCTTATGATTAGTTCCGGATTGAGATGATATGAGACAGTATCAATCCATAAAGGTTTAATCATTAAATATCCCTAGTCGTAGTATTATCGAGATTGGACATCGATAATGCATAATAGACTAGTATTGCACTTGTGCGCGTTATGAGGGCATAACGACATAGTTCTCATTTATTTAAGTATTGGATACTAATGCAAGTGCGATAAGAGGTTGTGTTTTACCGATGGTATGGAAAACAGCTTCGCTCTGGATAGACCCCGCGGAATCCCATTGGTAGTATGTATATGTGTCTATGGGAGTCCGCTTCAGGGTAGGTGTATTTGGTCTTAACCTGAGACTTGCATCGCTAGTACTTGCGACAATCGGTAAACTTTCATTTTGGTCGTCCAGGGCTTTAACAGGTTCTGTGTACGCCTCTTCTAGGTTTATTGAGAATCGTAGTGTATTGGATGGGATGTCAAGACGGAAGTATCACTTCAAACATATGGAGATGATGATCACGCAGGGATTCAGAACTAGTTCTCTATTGTGTTGCAACCATCAGGATAATATGACAAGGTCATGATTATCCGATTCAAAGAGACTAGTTGTTTGATATCCGATATGTGCTTCGTACGGGGCAGACACTATTCCAGCCTCAGGCCTTTCACGTGACATCCGATACTGGATCGCTATACGCAATACTACGTATACTACGCCTTACATAGATTATATATTCCAGTAAGAATATTTCTGGAGAATTGGGTAGGCACGGTGCTTTTCTAGAAGCTAATCATGTCTTGTAAATCGGTAAGCACGTGGTACGAGGTACTCACTTTATCTGATAGTCCGATAACCGAATTTACTGCCAATATATCCAGAGATCTCTTGGGTCGCTTCCCAAAGATTCACCGATGACAGTTGACTCGATTAGAATTAATATGGGATTAATTAAGAGAGAGAAAATTAATCTGGGATTAATTGAAGCATTATTTAATCTGGGATTAAATGTGTTCGAAAGAGAGAGAGCGCGATTAATTTGGAATTAATCGGTAAAATAAATTTAATAGTTAAATTTGATTTTTCTATTTAATTTATTCGTATGGGCTAAAATTAATATATCGGATATATTAATATGAATTGGATTTCATTACGAAATTAAAGTCGGACTTTAATACGAACGAACGAATTAATTTAGAATTAATTCGTAAACGACGTTCGTAATATATTTGCGAGGCATCGTTATTTAATTAAATTAGATTTAATTATTTAACGAAGAAAGTTCGTTTAATCGGATTAAACGGATCCGAGCCGCGGTAAATGTTCGTAGAGACATTTGAATTTTGAATTCAAATGTGGGGCCCACTTCACATGTGGTAGTTGGGAGGGTAGTTGGCATTTATGCCAAACCATCTACTTTCCAACCACCTTTAATAATGTAAAACCAGCCATATAGGTGGTAAATAAGGTTGTCACCTAAACCGGCCATATAGGCGGAAACTAATTAATCTAAATTTTAATTAAAATAAAGTAGATTAATCAAATTTATTATATTAAAAGTCTTACCTTTTCACCCCAGCAGAATAAGATTACATGCTCATGCTGTAAATGAAAACACACAAAATTTTATTAATTAGATAAAAAGAAAATACAAGAAAACTTAAAGTAATGCACAAGACACTTTTCTTTAGGTTTACATGGAGAAATTCCTCCAAAGAAAGCATGAAAAATTTACAAAGTTTAGCTTGGTATTTATAGGAAAAATCTAAAGACTTCCACCAATTTCTCCACCAATTGCTCCACCAAACATGGCATCAAACATGACACCAAACATGACACAAAATCCTCCACCAAATATACAAGCATGTTTGGTGGAAGTTTGACAATTTTTACCTTTTTATTTTATTAATTTTATTTTATATTATGAAAATGACTATAGTAATTACACAAAATACACTAGAGTATTCATCAATTTCGGCCTTCTAAACTTCCGAATTAGAAAATATTTAAATCTTCAAAGTTGTATATCTTTGTGTGTTCTTTATTTTGGAACTTGAATCAGCGCAATCAGATATCGGATGAAAAATTTATGGCCAAAATACCAAACTTGCGCAAAACTGGAATTTAGGACTGCACTTCGTGACGCGTATAGTAAATTTCAGTTTTCGCCATTTTTTTGCTCTGAATTTCATCGTTTTAGCCCCGAGTTGATTCCATTAAGTCTCAATACTTTATTTATCTACAAAACACATCAAAACACATCAAAACGTTCATCAAACTCTAGAAACTAAACAAATTATTAGGTAAAAGGGGCGGTAAATATTGATATATTTTTTTGCTCATCACACCCTCAAACCTAACATTTTGCTAGTCCTCAAGCAAAACAGCAAAATAAAATGCAAAAAATAATTAAAATTAAACTAAGCCACTTTCGTAGGGATCACAGTTGCATTTAGCGTATGCAACAAGCCTTTAAACCCCTAGGTGTCTCTAGTGGACGAGTTGTAGTCTCGTGAGGGTTTACAGCGACGATACCCAAAACGTCTTATAAAAGTAAAAAGATAGTAAAACTAATGTGCATAAAAGCAAAAAGACAAGAGAAAATAGAATAAAAAAGTTAGTGACTAAACATGTGAAACTTCTTATCTAAATAAAAAAGTTAGTGACTAAACAGGTGAAACTTCTTATCTAAGTCAATAATTGTTTTGTTTCTCTCTAAATTACCGAATAAGTAAATTCTCTGATTATTTTTACCATTCTCCATATATACAGCCAACAAAATATTAATCAACTCATTTTGCCCATAATAGTCACAAGTGTACTTGAAAATAGAGTAATATTTATGTCCTAAAGTTATATCAGAATTCACACCTTTTTTAAGCAATGGAATAATTTTTCTGATTTTTTTTTCTTTATTTTTGATTGAATTATTTATTTATTTATATACAATATCTTCCATCTATGTAGCGAGCTTTGGGTCAGTGACTCCCAAACCAGTTGGCTTTAGGGCATTAGGTGTTAAGACACCCCTACAGACTTAATTACTCAGACTTCAGATATATATATATATATATATATATTGGCAACATCTTCGATCCATGTAACGAGCTTTGGGCCAGTGACTCCCAAACCAGTTGGCTAAAGGCACTAGGTGTTAAGACACCCTTACAGACTTAATAACTCGGATCTCCGACGTTTTTTTTTCATATTTTTTTACCCCATTGCTTTTTGAGATGCTTCCTCCAATTAAACTAGAGCACTGAATATTACAAACTTTCAATTTACAACTCATGTCCGTATGTTACCATGCATGTTGATAATACTTGTCAACTGAGCATATGAAGATCCATTTTAGTTAGTTTTATGGAGAATTCACAAATTAAATAATTCAAAAGGAAATAAACAAAAATTAACTTATTCCAAAATAGGTTGAGTTACGTCTCAGGAGTGAAAATTCCTTACAGAGCTATCTCACACCAATTTCACCCGATTAATCAAATTAAAAACACAAAAACACTGAATATTTTTTTGATTTTTTGTAAAATTTTTCATTTTTTTTTTGTATTTTTTGAAAAAATTTAGAATAAAAATAAAAAAATCATACAAAATAAAAAATAAAATACTAGTCAACTAATCCCCTACCCCAAACCTAAATGAGACATTGTCCCCAATGTATTAAACAGTAGAAGAAGAGTTTAGAATATAATAACTGGTTAGCTGAAATTCTACATCTAAATGAAAAATTAAAGGTTAAGATCGAGATTAATCCGACGCCTCTTACCATGATCGTTCTCAGACCAATTTATCTTTGAAATGATAGGGTCAATTTTTGGTTCAAAGGCTAAGATTTGGTCAATTAAATATGGGGCAGTTCTGGCAGTGAAGAGGAGTTCTTTTACAGGTTTTGACACGAAGCCATTTCTCCGGGCATCATCAAGAAACACACAAAGAAAATCATAAAATCCATCAACGTTGTACAATCCAAGCGGTTTCTGGTGTATGTTCAAGTTCGCCCAAGATAACACTATAAAAATTTCCTCCATTGTGCCCAAGCCACATGGGAAAGCAATAAAAGCATCAACATGGTTAATCATTTCTACCAGTCGTTCAGACATACCTGACATGATTAGTTCCTCTTCGTTTGATGGTCCTATAAGATTTGCCTTTGCCAAGGGTTTTGGGATGATTCCCAAGACTTGACGAACTCCTTCTTGTACGACTTTTGAAACGATCCCCATAAGTCCAAGATTGCCACCGCCATATACTAAGTGTATATTCCTTGCAGCTAAGACTCGACCCAATTCATGTGCTGCTGCTACGTATTGTGGCTTAGTACCAACACTAGTACCACAAAACAAACAGATGTTTTCAACTCGTCTTCTTGAAGTAGCTTCCATGTTTTACTCTGGATGTCTTCAAAAGTGCAATGATGAGTTTAATTTATAACACTTAAAAAGGGTGAGTAAAAATAATAGCACTAGTACATGCCAAATGACAATTATTAGTTAAAAAATAAAATAAATCGTGATAGGTCAAAAAGGTCTGGATCCTGTCGGAGAAAATAAAAGAAAATAACAAAACAAATCACAATTATTAGGAAAAGACAAAGAGATATAATATTTACAATAATTTACGGCTTGATTGACGTCTATGAGTCAGGGACAAGCTTTCCCATCCAATTTTCTTATAAATTGGCAAACATGATCTTTTTGAGTCAGATTCCCGAGACTTAACTGTTGTCTTTCTTTTTGGAATTATGCATATAACCCGCGAATTTCATGATACACATATCCACCGGGATGCGTCTCAAAAGTTTTAGATATGTCATCCAAAAACTCCTTACTCAAGCCATCCCTAATGAAATTAATATTATCTTCACGGTAATCAGACATCATTCCTAAAGAACGACAACGAGTATCACAAAACATACGAGCACATTTATAACAAACACACATTCTTTTGGCTCTTCTCTTTTTAGCATTTGTGCTTCTTCCTAAACCAGACATATGTGAAATAAAAGAGTCAGAAAACTCACATGCCAATCGGACATGTGCTTCAATAATCCAACGAATGTCAGTAGGAATATCTTTGATCATCAGTAGTCTCATCCGTTCCAAGTGAGCTTTGTAAACTTTCATCAGAGATTTTTGAGGGAGATAAGGAAATTACTTGTGAAGATTTATGAGAACTTCTTCCATCTTGAAATGACTTAACCTGCCAAAACTAAACACACAAAATGAAATCACACCAAATCACAATATATACACAAATTGCATGGGTTGCCTCCCAGCTAGCGCTAAGTTTAACGTCGTCAGCTAGACGTCACTGCCCGAACGTTAGGCTGGATCTGAAAGTGTGACACTTTCTTTTTGTCGCTCAAATGATTCTCCCCAATAATGCTTGACATGCTGACTGTTAACCTTGAATGTTTCGTTGGTGTTGGGATCAAGTAACTCAACAGCTCCATATATGGTAAAACCTGAGTGATCAAAAATGAACCTGACCATATAGATTTCAACTTCCCATGAAAAAGTTTCAACCTCGATTTGTACAACAACACCTGCTGTCTTGGTTCCAGCTGTCTACGCACTATTTTTCGATCATGCCATTTCTTAGTCTTTTCTTTGTATAATCTGGCATTCTCATAAGCCTGTAGGCGAAATTCCTCCAATTCGTTGAGTTGGTGAAGTCTTTTCCCTCATGCAGCTTGTGGATCAAGATTCAACTTCTTCAGTGCCCAGTACGCCTTGTGTTCAAGCTCAAATGGTAGATGGCATGCTTTCCCAAACACCATTCGATATGGGGATATACCAATGAGTGTCTTGTAAGCTATCCGGTAGGCCCATAATGCATCATCCAGTTTTGTAGACCAGTCACTCATTGTTGATCCAACAGTTCTTTCCAAGATTCTTTTGATTTCCCTGTTTGAAACCTCAACCTGTCCATTTGACTGTGGATGGTAGGCAGTGGCAACCTTATGAGTAACTCCGTATTTGGATAGGAGTGCATCGAAGTATCCGTTGCAGAAATGTGAGCCACCATCACTGATAATTGCACGAGGTGTTCCAAAGCGAGTGCAAATATTCTTTTTAAGGAACTTGATCACCACTTTAGAATCGTTGGATGGCAGTGCAATTGCTTCAACCCATTTGGAGACGTAGTCTACTGCAACAAGGATGTACAGGTTTCTGAATGATGGAACAAAGGGTCCCATAAAATCAATACCCCACACATCGAATATCTCCACTTCCAGAATGTTTTGCAAAGGTCCTTCATTTCTCCTTGAAATATTCCCCGTTCTTTGGCACCTGTCACATTGAAGAGAAAAAAGATAAGCATCTTTAAAAAGAGTGGGCCAGAACAAACCTGATTGAAGGACTTTGGCTGCATTTTTATTCCCGCTAAAGTGTCCGCCATATGGTGATGAATGACAATGTTGCATAACACTGTTGACCTCCTTCTGTGGAACACAACGCCTCAGTAATTGATCAGCACAGCGTTTGAACAAATACGACTCATCCCAAATATAATGCTTGACTTATTTGAAGAACTTCTTCTGTTGTTGAGTTGTCCATTCCAACGGCCATTTTCCTGACATTATGTAGTTGACATAGTCAGCATACCAAGGGATTTCCTGTTGTTTCATGGCAAACAGCTGTTCATCTGGAAAATTTTCTTTGATTGTTAATTCTTTACCAGTTGTTTCTCCATTCTCGAGCCTCGATAAATGATCTGCCATTTGATTTTCTGTCCCTTTCCTGTCTCGAATCTCCACATCAAATTCTTACAGAAGAAGTATCCAACAGATTAATCTGGGTTTGGCATCTTTCTTCATGATCAGATATTTGATTGTTGAATGATATGTGTAGACCACCACTTTGGGACCTAGTAGATAAGAGCGAAATTTGTCAAAAGCGAACACAACTGCAAGTAACTCCTTTTCAGTGGTTGTATAGTTGAGTTGAGCTTCATTTAGAGTTCTGTTGGAGTAATAAATGGTGTGGAAAATCTTTGCTTTGCGTTTTCCCAAAACTGCACCTACAGAAAAATCACTAGCATCACATATCACCTCAAATGTAAGGGTCCAGTCTGGTGCTACAATGATGGGAGCATAAATCAACTTCTATTTTAAGATCTCAAAAGCTTCCTGGCATTCTTTGGTGAAGTTGAAAGGCACATCCTTCTCTAGAAGATTGCACAGAGGTTTAGTAATCTTGGAAAAGTCTTTGATAAATCTCCTTTAAAAACCTGCATGTCCGAGAAAGCTCCAAATCCCTTTGACAGATATTGGTGGAGGTAGTTTTTCAATTATCTCGATCTTTGCTTTGTCTACCTCGATTCCTTTTTGTGAGATCTGGTGTCCAAGAATGATGCATTCATGTACCATGAAGTGGTATTTCTCCCAATCGAGTACCAGGTTTGTATCTTCGCACCTTTGTAACACATGTTCCAGATTTTGCAAGCAATGGTCAAAAGAGTCTCCAAACACAAAGAAGTCATCCATAAACACCTTCATGCTCTGCTCCAGCATGTTTGAGAAGATAGCCATCATGCAACGTTGAAATGTGGCAGGGGCATTACATAGTCCAAATGGCATCCTGCGGAAAGCAAAAGTACCATACGGACATGTAAATGTGGTTTTCTCCGGATCTTCTGGGGCGATGGAAATCTGATTGTACCCCGAATATCTGTCCAAAAAGCAATAAAACTCATGTCCCGCCAGTCTGTCCAGCATCTGATCAATGAATGGCAGTGGAAAATGGTATTTCCTTGTTGCTTTGTTCAGCTTCCGGTAGTCCATGCATACTCTCCATCCAGTCACTGTTCTTGTTGGAATCAGCTCGTTCTTTTCATTTGTGACTACAGTAATTTCTCATTTCTTTAGTAGACACTGCATAAGACCCACCCAATTGCTGTCTGAGATGGGGTAGATGATGCCAGCATCCAACCATTTGATGATTTCTTTCTTCATGACTTCATTCATGAGTCTCTGTTGATGATCCACTGTGGGTTTATACTCATCGTTCATCGGAATCTTGTGCATGCAAAATGATGGACTAATGCCTCGAATGTCTGTTATAGTCCAGCCAATGGCTCTCTTGTGCTCTCGTAACACTCTCATCAACTTTTCTTCCTGCTCCAATGTTAATGAAGAAGAAATACTCACAGGTAATTCAGAAGAGTTTCCAAGAAATGCATACCTGAGATGGCTCGGAAGTAACTTCAGCTCCAGCTGTGGTGGTTCTTCAATTGAGGGCTTGATTCGATCTTTCTTTGGGAGTTCCAGACTTTCAACTGGTGGTGTTGATTTGAAACGGAATGGCTTGTCAAGATAGTTGATACATTCAAGAATTTCAGCATCTAGCTCGCTGTCAGTTATGTTAGTGATGCAAGCTTCAACTTTGTCCGTGGAAATTGTATCAGTATCTTGGATGATACTATCAACAACATCAATTCTGAAACATTCTTCCTCATTTTCATCACTCGGAAATTTCATGGCTTTGAAAACATTGAAGGTAACTTCTTGGTCTTGAACTTTCATGGTTAATTCTCCTTTTTGTACATCAATAACAGTTCGACCTGTAGCCAAGAATGGTCTCAAGAGAATGATAGGTACATATTTGTCTTCTTCCATGTCAAGGATAATGAAATCTGCTGGGAGAATGAGTTTGTCAACTTTGACCAGCACATCTTCAACGACTCCTCTAGGAAATACGAGCGTTCGATCGACAAGTTGTAGAGAGACTGAGGTGGGCATTGCTTCTCCAATTTACAGTTTCCTGTAAATAGAAAAATGCATTAAGTTAACACTTGCACCCAAATCACATAAAGCCTTATCGATATAATGTTCTCCAATGGTGCATGGGATAGTAAAACTGCCATGATCTTTCAACTTTGGGGGTAGTTTCCTCTGAATGATGGCACTGCATTCTTCTGTCAATGCAACTGTCTCGTAATCTCCCAATCTCCGTTTTCGTGAAAGAATGTCTTTCATGAATTTGACATAACTGGGCATTTCTTCCAACGCTTCTGCGAATGGAATGTTGATGTACAGTTTCTTGAAAACCTCCAGGAATCGAGCAAACTGCTTATCCAGTTTATTTTTCTGAAGACGCTGAGGAAAAGATGGAGGTGGAGTGATTTGATCTTTTTCTTTTTCCTTTGCTTCTTTTTCCTCCATCTGTGGAACTGCATCTTTTGGAACTTCTTCTATGGATGCCTTGATTCCAACATCTTTGTTGATTTCAGTACCGCTTTTCAAGGTGATGGCTTGACATTGCTCATTCCCTATGTTCAATGGATTTGGCTCTGTGTTGTTGGGAAGATTTCCTGGCGGTCTGTAACTCTGAGCATTGGCCAGTTGTCCAATTTGATTCTCCAGTGCTTTGATAGAGGCAGATTGGCTCTGAAACATAGCATCATATTTTTTTAACTGGGCTAGTACTTCTGTTATTCCTGGTTCATTTGCCTGCTCCTGGGCTTTGTTCTGTTGTTGGAAACCAGGTGGTGGATAATTCTTTTTCCCTGAATTGTTGCTCCATGAGAAATTGGGATGATTCATCCACCTTGGGTTGTAGGTGTTGGAATATGGATTGTTCCCATGTCTGTTGAAATTGTTGATAAAATTCACCATTTCTTCAAGTTGGTTTGGTTCTGGTGCTCCTCCATATGGTGAACTTGTGGATCCAGTGGTAAGAGTCTCCATGAATTTGCATATCTGATCCAGCTTGGCGTTGACTGCTGTATTGGCTCCAACTTCATAAATTCCAGCAATTCTTTGGATCAGGTTCCTTTATGTTGGCCACAAGGAAGTGTTGTTTGCCATTTCTTCGATTAGGTCCCAGGCTTGATCTTCTCCTTTTGCCATCAAAGCTCCTCCAACAGCAGCGTTAATTGTGGTTCTCATTAGTCCAGAAAGTCCATTATAGAATGTTTGGACTTGAAGCCATTTTGGAATCTCATGGTGAGGACATTTCCGGAGCAAATCTTTGTACCTTTCCCAAGCTTCGTAGAGAGTTTCCGAGTCATGTTGCACAAATGATGTGATGACATTCCTCAGCTTTCCAGTTCTGGCTGGTGGAAAGTACTTTGCAAGAAATTTGGTAGCTAAAGTGTTCCAAGTTGTGATGGAACCTGCTGGTAGTGAATGTAGCCAAGCTTTAGCTCTGTCTTTCAAGGAGTATGGGAAAGCTCGCAGTCTCATTGCTTCTTCAGCTGCTCGGTTGTAATTGAAAATGCCGCAAACTTCCAGGAAGTTGCTGATGTGGGCATTAGGATCTTCAGTTGCATTCCCTCCAAACTGAATTGACTGCTGAATCATCTGAATGCATGTTTTGATGTCACACGCATTTGCTGGTAAGGGAGCAAGTACAATACAGGAAATGAAGGCGTCAACAACCGGAATGGTTCTTTCTCGAATGGGAATTGGTGGTGCAACTTCTAAAGGTTCAGGTTCCATGTTAACAATTGCTTTTTGGCCTTCTCATCTTTCCCTTCTCAATTTTCTGATGGTTTTTTCAATCTCTGGGTCAAGCGGTCGAAGTTCAAAGCTTCTGGTTCGTCTCATGTAGTGTCTGAGAACCTGAAACACAAGAAAACAAAAATAATAATTAAAAAGAAAATTAGATACAAGTAAAGGTATCTAACATCAAAACTAATAGTGAAAGATAAATAAGTCCCCGGCAACGGCGCCAAAAACTTGACCGGTGCGTAATCACACGCGTATAACGCAAGCGCACGTATCATTCAAGTAGTATAAAAAGTCTCGATCCCACGAGGACTTAAAACCTAAGCTATTAGTATATGAAGCCAAATTATTACACGTATCTAATGGATTGATTGTTTGATTGAGTGGTGACTTTAAACTTAAAACAAGTAAATAAAATTACGTAGAAATAGATTAAAGAAAATTTAATATTAAGAAACTATCCAGGGTTGTGAATCCTTCCAATATCTTTTAAAAGATGAAGTGGTTATTTTATGTTTGTGTAATATATTGGTTTACTAACCTGGAACACAAAATTATGCAAAAGCCTCTGTCGATGGTCAGTTGCACATACCCAGTGTAACCCAATTAAACCATATGTCTATGTCAACCAAATTACCTGGATTCATTAAGACTAAGTTCCAATTGTGGTTACCCCCGCCCAACAGGTATATGTCTATCCTGTAAGGAAATCTATTAAAGGGTTATCTATCCTCAAGGAAGATCGTGGGCTATTAAGTCTAAGGCTGAAACCTAAAATTCCTTTGTCAAGTTTATTTTAAGTTTACCAGATCAATCTTATTAGTGGCCAGTTAACAAGACGCATTAAGCTTAAGACTTAATAAGTAAATCTTTATACTACCTAAACTATAAAATAACCCCTTATAACCCGATGATATTGGAATTCATAACAACCCCAAATAACAGACTTAGTTATGACACATATCTAAGACTAATAAAAGCTTAAAAAAATTAAAAGACATAAAGTAAATGCTAGAAATTAAATAAAGTAAATGGTGGAAATTAAAAAAATGTAAAAGTACAATAAAAGAAAATGCTGGGGTTATATGATCTACTTTTAATATTTCAAAATTAGAAATCTCCCTTATTGTCAATATTTCCCGATTAATTATACTTAAACTGACCATATAGGCGGTGATATCATTTGTCCAAAGTCCAACGGACCATATAGGCGGTAACAAAATCATATAAACCGACCATATAGGCGGTAACAAGGTTAGCACATAAACCGTCCATATAGGCGGAAACTAAGTCCAATAATGTAAAATCAGCCATATAGGCAGTAAATAAGGTTGTCACCTAAACCGACCATATAGGCGGAAACTAATTAATCTAAATTTTAATTAAAATAAGGGAGATTAATCTAATTTATTATATTAAAAGTCTTACATTTTCACCCCAGCAGAATAAGATTACCTGCTCATTATGTAAATGAAAACACACAAAATTTTATTAATTAGATAAAAAGAAAATACAAGAAAACTTAAAGTAATGCACAAGACACTTTCCTTTTGGTTTACATGGAGAAATTCCTCCAAAGAAAGCATGGAAAATTTACAAAGTTTAGCTTGGTATTTATAGGAAATTCTAAAGGTTTCCACCAATTTCTCCACCAAACATGGCACCAAATCCTCCACCAAACATGCAAGCATGTTTGGTGGAAGTTTGACAATTTTTACTTTTTTATTTTATTAATTTTATTTTATATTATGAAAATGACTATAGTAATTACACAAAATATACTAGAGTATTCATCAATTTCGGCCTTCTAAACTTCGGAATTCGAAAATATTTAAATCTTCAAAGTTGTAGATCTTTGTGTCTTCTTTAATCTGGCACTTGAATCAGCGTAATCGGATACCAGATGAAAATGTTATGGCTAAAATACCAAACTTGTGCAAAATTGGAATTTAGGACTGCACTTCGTGACGCGTATAGTAAATTTCGGTTTTCGTCATTTTTTTGCTATGGATTTCATCATTTTTGCCCCGAGTTGATTCCATTAAGTCTCAATACTTTATTTATCTGCAAAACACATCAAAACTCATCAAAACGTTCATCAAACCCGAGAACTAAACAAATTATTAGGTAAAATGGGCAGTAAATATTGATATATTTTTTTGCTCATCAATGGGCCCGTGGTACACTTTGGAAATCAGTTCTAAGTGTTCTTTTTTTGAGATTGCTAATAGAGACGTCGACGGGATAATCCCTATAGAGATTGGACGTTTACATCTATATCTCTGGGATATATCTGGATATATGTGACGGAAGAATTATACATTTTCCATGACCTCGACCTGTATGATTTAGCGAGTTTATCCGTGGTCGTCATAATTTACAGGTGGGTAAATTATGGATACGAAATTGGATTTCGTGACGGATATGCCTAAATCTAGAGAGTCTCACTAATGAAATATACTCGTAGAGTACTAGGGCAACATTTATAAATAATACTGATTATTTATAAGTCGTTTAAAGGTTAAACGAAAAATACATGTTTTGGGACCTAATAGTCATTTCTTAATTTTTGTGTATTTGCATTTAATGTTAGATTTTATCAAATACACATTAATTAATTGTCAAATTAAGATATTTGACTTATATCATAAATATATATGTATTTGATATTTAATGTAAATATAATACATATATTTAATATATTTGTATTTAAATAATTAATTAATTAATTAATTGTTAAATGATTAAATTAATTGAAATATAAATATCTTAAAGTTGTGATAATTATGGAAATGCTTTTGGTTGCCTATGTTGACTTTAAGTAATTCATTAAATGGTCTAATGATATAGCTTGCAAGTTGATTAAAGCTTTAATTGAAACAAATAAAAATATCTTGATATTTTATTTATTCTTCCTCCATCATTCGACTAAGGCCAATTTTTGGAGCAAGTATAAATTGTTTTGTTTCTTTTAGGGTTTCATAAGTTCCATATACACTAAAATAAAACACAAAAG